>JAVQIZ010163486.1:0-10577 GCA_036023535.2 Galaxias brevipinnis
ATTGCTAAAATCTGACCATCCCTTTCCCAAAGTGCAGCTGCCAAACTCATTCACTCATTCATCTTCTCCCATCTTGATTACTGCAATTTACTTCTTTTCGACCTCAGCGCAACCTCCCTTCATAAACTCCAACTGGTTCAAAACTCTGCTGCTCGTCTTCTCACCTCTACCAAATCTTCTGAGCACATAACCCCCATACTTTTTAACCTTCCTGCCTTCTGGTCAGCCAGTGCATCACCTACAAAATCCTTCTCCTCACCTACAAAGCTTTACACAATTTGGCCCCTCCCTACCTCACTGAACTACTCCAACCTTACCATCCTACCCAGACACTACGTTACTCTTCACATAGGCAAATGGTCAGTCCCACAGCAAAACTTAAGCATTTTGGGGAGCGTGCATTTTCTAGGGCAGCACCTAAACTATGGAAATCTCTCCCTCGTCCAATGTGTAATTCCAACTTGCTGTCAATCTTTTAACTCTAGCATACCCTAGTTAACTCTGTCTAGAATCCGGTCCTTTTCTTCTACTGATATGCTATCCTTTTGTTTACTTCTAGTTAGAACTGTTGTTGCTGTCTGTCCATTCTACCTGTTTCTGTTTAATAGTTTATTTTTGTCATGTTATCTACCTAGATATTGTAAAGCGTCTTTGGGTGTTAGAAAAGCGCTATATAAATTAAATTAATTGTTATTATTTATTATTATCATTATTTTTATTATTATTATTATTATGTTACAGGCAGAGATGAGCAGAATATTTTGTGTGGGAGCAAAGAGGATAAATTAGTAATGGATAAATGGTATTTTGTCCCGGAAGCAAAGCGTACCCAAACTTGCGTAAAAAGAGATACAAATCTGCCGTATGATTTTAAGAATGTGTTTTCATTTAGCATAATTTCACTGCAAAATGTGAAGCTTTCTAGTTTGGCAAAACCACAACTCGGTGTATTTTAATCCAAATTGTATGTTCAAAGAAAGTATTGCACACGTTTTTACAAATATAAACAGCCAATTGGAATTGGCAGATATGCTTGAGCACAACGTTTAGTGGTTAACGCACCTCCATAAAAGATAGCACCCCGTTTTCAACCAAGATCCTTTACCTTGGTCTTTAACTAAGCTGTGGCCTCGCCATCTTCCCTGCTTGAAGTGGAAAAACCCTGTCTTCTGTTTGGACTTTTCTAAACTACTCTCTACTATCATAGCTTGATGCTGCCCCCATAATGCTTTAACATTGGGATTGTAGTGGTCAGGGCATGAGAAGTATTTCGTTTTTGGCCAGACGTGACACGTGTAGTACAGGCCAACTAGTTAAATATTTTCTATGCCATTGGGTTCTCGGTCCACTACTGACCAAGGCCCTTGTTTCCAGCTACTGAGTTCAGCCTGACAGCCAAATCCAGGAAGGGTTGTTGTTAGGTTCCAAACTTTATAAATTTCATGACGGAGCCCACTGTGCTAAAAGGAACTTCTCAAGCTTTAGATAGTCTACGAGAGTTCTTTGGGTTTTGATCTGACATGCACTGTGAATTTTATGACTTTCCGATTGATACTGTGCTTTCCATGTAATTTCTATTAAATCTGCCCAAGATAGGTTACAAACCAGTTTGCCATACACAGGATAATCAAAGCAAAATGAATGCTTCAGAACTCAATTTGGGTTCCACTAAGAAAAATGGTTATCAATATTAATTAGATACTGCTGACACTTTAATCTTTAGGGGTCTAACTTACTTCCAAAGCCTCTTCATTTGCATGTGTAATAAAGTATATTATATATAAATATATTATATATAATAAATATATTTTAAACAGTTCTGATACCAATTTAGTGGTCCTACCTTCTCAAGTTCCTGCTCCGACACAAGCATGACTACCAGCGACACCTTCTGCTCATATACCATGAGCCAGAAGTCAGCTGCTGTGCCGCTAAGGGGCGCTTGTGTGGCAATGATGTGTGGGCAGTATGGTGACAAATCCTCCACATAGCTTCCATTGATGTAGTCGTCTTTTCCTGAGCGCAGCACCACACGGTTGGCATCATACGGCATGACATCCTGGTTGCGGTTCTTCATGGTGTAGCAACGTGCAATGGCTATGGACAGCTGCCGTGCATCCTTCTCCTGCTGCTCTTGGAGATCCTTCCACTGGGCATCCAGTACAGACAGGCTGCTCTCATGGGCGGAGGGTTGCTCAAGGGACTTTACCTTGACACGATAGCTTTCTAGATCATCATAAAGACGGGTCACTCTCTCAGGGGCCTGGTAAGGGTCACCCTGGATCAAAAGGACCCCCTGGGCAATCTTGCGGCACTCCCTGTCTTGGGGGTCTGCTTTTGTGGGGAGGAGGACATTGGCAGGGGCCTTGGGGCCCCCCGGCTGGCTCTCAGGACTGGAGGATAGGAGATCATCCGTGCTTGAGTTTTGACATACAAATAGGGAGGTAGAGGGGAAACTAGCAGATGAAAAAGATAGACCTCCAGGGTTGGATGCAGAGGAGGACCTCTGCTTAGGGACTATACTAAGAGAAGAGGGGCCAGGGGAGGGAGGGGGTGAGGAGGAAATGGGAATAACAGGCGGTTGAGTTACTGTCGGAGGTCCTGGTGAAAGGTAGGTGCAGGTAGGTTGTTGGGAAATATCTGACGGGACATTGGGCACAGGGCCACCAGGGAACATCATGGCAGCAGGGGGATGTAGTGAATGGGCTGTGGGGAGTGGAGGCTGAGGGGTCAAAGTCTGCGGAGGTTTCATGGGAGTCCCCCCATGGTAGCAATCAACCCCTGAGTGACGGGTTAGGGAAGGCCTCTGCATTGACGGCTGATTGGGAATGTGGGACATCTGACCCGGATGAGACTGATGGCGCTGGGGTGAGAGGGACATCTGGGCACAATGTGGCAGTGAAATTTTGGTAAGGGGCCAAGCTGGCATCTGTGGTTGTAAAACTGTAGGCATACACTGGCTGGTTTGGGACAGGCAATTGATATGTTGGCCCACATGGGACATCTGTAACTTGTCAGGCTGACTTTGGATTGGGCATTGATGTGAATAAGGGGCCATTTGCTGAGCACTAGAATTCATTGGTAGATGATTAATTTGTTGGTGTGGGGTCTGTGGGAGAATTTGCTGGTTGGCCGAATTCATGTATGATTGGGACACAAGGGGTTGGGCGTTGGAAGCCATATGAGGGTGGGGTGCAACATGCGGGGGTATTTGGCTCTGGGGGGGCCTTGACATTAATTCAGAAGGAGGTTGTTGGGAACCATAACCATGCTGGGGCTGGTTAAAACTATGTTGGAGCTGGTTGGGAAAAGGTTGCGGATACTGCTGATGCATGACTTGTCTGAGCGGTGAGGTCATGTAGTCATGTGTGTACCCCAGCTGGGCTTGGGGAGAGGGCCTGGGGGTTGATATAACCCCAGGGTAAGACAGATGCCCTGAGTGCTGGGGTAAGTGATGCTGTTGAGACTGTGGGACGTAGACCTGGCCTGGCATGGGCATGCCAGGGTGGGGCAAAATCTTTGAGTAGGTACCCAGGTGCAGGGGCAAAGCATAGCCCCCTGAGACTGTGGGTGACACAGAATGAAGTGGACTGGGGGTAAAGCTGGGAATTGGGGTCTGGATACTATCTACAGTGGTAGTAGATGGGCGGACCGGCAGAGAGGCAACCCCCCCCGGTTGAGAGACCAAAGATGGACCATAGATTGATACCGATGTCTGGGGTGGCATCTGTGGGAAGGGTCCGCGTGGTCCATTCTGGGTAAGAAGAACACCTGCAGAGGGAAACTGAGCTAAGCATGCAAGGACTTCCGGTGAGGGCAGGTTGGCAGGAAAGCTAGGGGGGCAAAGGCCTGCACCAGTGGCACCAGACCAGGGTAAGGAGGTGCTACTGCCTAGAGTGGAATGCAAACTGACTTCAGAAGAAGACGTGGGGAGGGAGGGGAGGTCTGGGGGCAGGCTGCGGAGCTCCTCGGGCAGATCACCACCAAGGGCATGGATGGTAGCATTGATCTGGGCTAGCTCCGCATCCTCCAGGCTAGAGCAGGCCGAATCACCGTCTGAGCCTTTAGGCTGCATTGAAGATGGCTTTGCAGTTGTGGGCCGTGGGGGAGGCTTTTTTGGTATTTCCCTATGGAGATATGAGAAAGATAGAGATGGAGAGTGACGGAGGAAGGGAAATTCAGTTAAAGGGACTGGACCGTTTTTAAGTTTCTTAATTTTACCAAGAATAAGGCACAAATTCGTCAGGGGACACGCTCATTGTACTTAAAAGACCCTCGAAAGCACCAAAGGTTGAGACATGGGAAATAAGCTTTTTGATTTGTTCTCCAGAAAATCTAACAAGGTTCAACAGGAGTTGAAAGTAGAGCAGCTTGTTTCAGTTGAACAATTTAAAGTTTTATTGGAAAACACAAGTTGAAAAGTGTTCTTACCATATTTACAATTTGTTGTAAAATTTTCATAATGCTTGTTTTGCTGCTTTAAATATACGTTCTATCTTTAAACAGGGCACTGCTGAAAAAGAGTCTCAGTCTGTTATCCCTGTATATGAGTAATAATGCAAAATCTGTTGTAGCCTTGAACTGGAATAGAAAAGATGAGTGAACTAGGACCAGAAGTCACAAAAGTTGGGTTTGAATCTTTTAGCCCCACTAAGAACTTTGTCAGCCCTTAAGCAATAGCCGTCCCCATATATTGTTAAAACGGGTGGGTGATATGGCAAAAATCATATCATGATTTTTTTTAAGGCAGGATCATGATCCACAATCTTATATCAATTCTAATTTATATTGGATTGTAAGGCTATTTTGGACATTACGCAACAGTACAAAAAACGTATCTCCTTCTTTTAAAATAATATAGTCCTACAATGTAACAAAGCCTAAAAGAAAAAAAGAAAAATGCACATTGTACAGACCAAGTACTTTTTCAAACCGATTTAAATCAAGTGTGAAAAGTGCAATTCTCCAAAGTATGAATATTCAGCACAGTTAGGAATAGTAACAGTCAGGTTACATTAATAGACACAGATCCTCAGCAAAACCAGTCTATTCACTGTGTTTTGTTTTTTCGAGGTAGGAGTAAGTAACATTCTAATAAACATGTAAAGTATAATAAAAAAACAGTTTCAAACAACATAAAAAGCTAAATTAATTTATTTATAATAAAACATTTTATATTTATTGCAATGTTATTCACAACCGAAACAACCAAAGGTCAAATAATATGTCTGAATTCTGACTAGTGAAAACCCAGCAGCTTTATAATATTTCTTTCACCTATTCTTATAACTTGTATCTTCTTCAAAAATAAAACAAAGTATGATACATCACAGTAAAATATATTTTGACAGGAAAACCAGTATATTGACTTTATCTGGCTTGAGAGTTGTGACAATATTGACTAGACTCTCTGACAGAGCTCTTGAATCTGGAGTACACAAAACTTTCTAGCTAGTTGGCTAACCCTTGGAAAGTTCCCTTTCCACCATTCCATTTGGTGTGGACAGGTAGGCCTTCAATTCACCATCTATTGCCTCTAAGGAATGGGGAAACAGATGTAGCAGACACAGCTGCAGTTACAGCACCTAAGGTTTTCAAAAAGCTGGCCAGTGTTTTCTTTGGTGGTGTTGGTTCTGCCTCAGGGCTCTGTGATGTGGTGGTAGATGTAGGCTGAGCCAATGCTGTGCTGGTACGGTCAGCAGGAACTCCAGCTCAGACACAGTTCTGGCTTGTATTTCCTCTGTATTGTCCCTGTCAATGTATTGAGTTTTGAACCATGGATCAACAAGCAAAGCAATATCCAGCAGGTCATTAGTGGTGGGATCCTGATATTTGGCAGGTAGGTAACTGAGAATGGTCGTCTTTTTTTTTGTCAGTCCAGAGTTGTCATCATTCACTTTCAAGGTGCTGGCATTCATCAGGTGAAGCACTTGCTTTACGCAAGACACACTCACATAGTCCTCAACTGAAAATGCATCTGTGAAGTCCCTTTGTGGACTCAGGGGCTTCTTCGTACACTCAATCACATCAATTTCTTTCAATGATGGCTCCAAATGCCTTGTCGTCTTGTCTGCCTTCAGGATGCGGGAAATGGCGTCATCTTAATTCTGGAATCCCATCATGTTGGTGGCTCAGTGATGGGTTTCTGCTGAGGTCATTTTAGCTCTATGGAGCCTTACTCAAGTCCATATTTTTCTATTAGCTGAGGGAGAATGTACTGACCACTTTCTTGCAGAAAGATGTTGTGCGAAAAACACAAGGGTCTTGGGCACTTTCTTCTAATAAAGATATGAATCAGATTAAACCTAAATCACACTGTAGATTTTAATTCACAACTGTTTATTTTTTTATTAATTTAATTGTACTATTTTATTGAAAATTGTTTTCACAATGCTAGACATTTTTCCATAGACAAAACATTTCAATATAATACAAAGTAAATTATATTGTAGACTAATCTTGTACATTTTACTCTGTTCTGTGTTCCTATTGTAATTTGTAGTTGTTAAAGATCAATATGATCGCTGTTTTTTTTTTTTTTACTTTCCACGGCCACTGTTCGCAAGCAAAATCGAAGTGGGTTAGTATTTTATATGAACAAACCCCTTATCTGAATGTCAGTGGCAAAAGTGTCACGCGTCGATGGATAGGTAAAGTATGTGCCCAAATCGCCTGTTGTCGTCTTGTGGGAAGTTTGTTGTTTGAAGACACAAACTGCACACTTTCCAGTCGTGAACTGAACAACTTAAGAAAAATATCTAATTGCAATTGTTCTGACAGATTGTGATTGTGAATTGCGATATTTTTTTAAAGCTTCAGTTCAATATTCAATGTGTAAGATTTAAACCGTGATTTTTACCACATGATATCATCAAAATATTACCTGCACCATATTTTAATGCAAGGATCAGAACTTAAGAAATATATTGGTCCCAAAACGTGGGCCTATTTATACAAAATCTGCAATTTTTATCCAACGCAGAACAATCGAATACAGAACAATTCTCAAAAGCTGTCACTGTTAAAAGCATTACCAAAAATATCCAAACGCACTCATCCAAATCTTTTGTCAAAACACGCAACCACCCACCATATACTTGGACCAATCACAAAGTATGTTCGCCGCTGTTCACTTTTGCTGTGTTCGCCGAGCTAGAAAAAATGGGCTGCGCAGTGCCAGGCGAACAAACAGCTAAAGAGACGTCACTTTGCTGATTTTGGTTCGCCGACCCTCGGCAAAAGCGAGCTATTTTGCTTGACACGTACTGGAGCCTTAAGAGGAGAGGGAGAGAAGTAGAAAGGGAGAGAGAGCCGCCCACGCTGCTGGCAGAACTCAGGGGATGACTGCATGGGAATAAATTACAATCTAAAAGATTCAAATAGATTTCTCACTTTTCCCTTGATGCTCTGAATAGGAAGCTAGATTTGTCACTAGTAGCTTTTTAGAAATAAAGACGGTTTGAGGGTCTAAAAAAACTTGGCTAAATGTAGCGACAAAGACACTGAATTGACAAGACTAATTTGTTTTGGGTTTCATGTCCATGTGGTTGGTGGGTGTAAACCTTAGGCCACTTCTGATTGGCAAGCATGACCGTCACACAAGGACGGCATGCATTTGTAAAAGCATTGACCGTTTCAAACCCTGTGTATCTTAAAGCACAGCCTTTGCAATTGAATAATCGTATTGTTTCAACTCGCATAATTTATTTTTCCGCAAAGATATTTTTTGCAAGTCTTTTTTTTGCTTTATTGAAAGGACAGTAGGGACACAGGAAATGTTCCCACCGAGAGAAAGAGCAGGAGGCATGCAGCAGAAAGGCATAAGCAGGATTCAAACCCAAGCCTGTGCATCAAGGACATGCCTTTGTGGTGTGCGCCTTTAGCCCGATGAGCCACCACAAAACACCTCAAATCACGATTTTGATTTTAAATCGATTCATCATTCAGCCCTACCTTAAAAATCAGCAATGTTTATCTTTCTCAATCACCAAGCAACCTACATTTTTCCTTACCTGTCCAAAAGTGACTTCCGCTCCTCCTTCCGGCTTTGACACAAGGCCTTGACTCTCTCCAGCAGGCTTGAGGCCTTGGCATCTAGGTCTTCGTAGAAGTCTTTGCCCTCTTGCGACTTTTTCATCAAGTCTTCGTAGGCCTCATAAGAGGCCACCAGAGTTTGAACCATGTTGTTCCACTGCTGCTCCATCTGGCTCAGGCCCTTCCGGACCGAGGCATATTGGACATTAGCGTCAGTCAGTGCCTTGAGAATGTTCTCTTGGGCGGCCAGGTTTTGGTCAATGTAGATCTGTACCTGCTCGTACTTTTTCAGCTGGTCCTCAAACAGCCGCTTCAGAAGACATTAATATAATAAGTAAATTAGGTAAAAACAGTCTTTTGAATACTGTGGGAATGCAAGAATCACGACTTCTGAGCATGAACTAAACGTAATAAAAAATCTAAATTGAATCTTGGCTTGGGCCACATACCGAAAATACCGTTTACACACGTTTTGTTCATGCTCACGGTGTGCTTTCAAATACCGTTATATTTTTCATTATGTTTTTTTTTGCAATTTCTCTAATAGCAATGAACACGTTAGACGTTAACATTTCCGCCTGATACCACTCCAATTTAAAAGGCTGCTTTTCTATGTCCTTCAACAGCATTGACTGAACATTCTCATGTAGTTCAGCATATTGAACTAATTAAACAGCTCTTGAAATGCATCCAGATCTTTTTCAATTGCTGTTCAATACAAAGGCTGGTGAAACGTTGCCTGAATGACCAGCGCATTAATTTCATTCAACGCCTAATTTGTCTTTTCACAACTTTGTAATAACAATTCGCCAAAGTGACACCACACTCATTCAGTACAACGGTGTAATTAGCGATCGCCGTCGAAACATGGCTATATATCAATCATAACAAGCACGAACACACTCACAGTCCCTAACATCGACTGGGTGAAAACGATCCATTCAACAGGTTTAGCAGGCCCGGTTCTAGAATGCATTCTCTAAGCAGGCAATGACTGATGGTGAGGGGGCAGCATAATTATAATGTTACATCCCCCCCACACCCAACAAAAAAAACACATTCTAAACCCTGATCTTTTTTTTACAAAACAAGAGAAAAAAGGGTATAAGGACAAAAATGCCTAGCTCCTAGCCCTACCTCTCGTTTAATATATGTTGTCTAGATAAACATTTTTATTTTAATACTTGAAATGTTAATATTTTAGATATATAAAAATGCGGGTTTGGACACTATGCTCCAATTTTAATTTGAATCACTTGCATCAGGCTTTTATATGCTCGAAGTGAGCCACCCGCTGCCTTTTGAAAATCAAAGCTTGCAATGTGCGTAAGCCTTGTTATTTTGCCCCTCAGAAGCCGTGATCTAGCTGAAGTCTGTTTTAATAAAGAATCCCTTTTCAGGAAACAGGAATAAATAGAGACATCGGCGCTAATTTAAAATAGTTTTTTCCTCTGGGACAATATACCCTATGTCCGGTGACTTTTTAGTTATCAGCTTTTGATGTTTTTAACTGGTCAAAAGCCAGCTAACAGAACCTCCCCCCATTATATATAAAATACCTATATTCTCGTGTTTAGACGTTTTTTGTTTTTCATGACGACAATATCAATAGATATTGCTTTAAAATAACACATTTTAAGAATCAGTTTGTTAATAAATATTACACAGAACCAAATCTAACCAATTTGTCATTGACACAGATCCGACAACTTTCAAAGGGGTTGAATAATTTTGCAATATGATACAGACCTATTACAAACTATTAAGTGGTCTTTTGTTTATGAATTTTCATATGTATTTTTTTGCCCCTTTCCTAGACTATGTTCTTGCCCACAGGGTTATTGAACATTTCCTGCCTTTGTGTCCAAATAAGCCGAGTTTCTTTATTTTCTATTTCAGACACCAGACTTCTTTTTCCCCCTATCATATTCTTCGATCCTTTTGTTTTATCATGGCCACATCAACCTCCTACTCCTTGTAAAAGCCACACCACCCACATTCCTCCATAGCTAGACAACTTTTCTTGCCGAAGTTGACTTATGCTATCTGCACTGACACTAACGTTAGTCGAGGCACAGCCACAATACGCCGATGGTGCATGCAAGCTAGCTGTAGCTAGGAGAGAGCTATTCATTTTGACGCACATAACCTGTTAAATTACTTGCACCTGCATTGAAAGCAGTGCGAGGTTTAGAGGTTATAAAATGAAACATTGTACATTCAAATAGACCAAACAAGGCATGACGTCCAACTCTGCCAGTGCCCCTATACAAACACAATTGGCTAGCTAAAATTAATAGTACAGTAATGCTACTTGCGTACAGTAACAAGAGTACGCAACGGAGTAGTGTAGTGACGAAGTGAAATGATCGCAAGTTCAACATGTTTTTTTATATGGCCAGACCAACCAATCAGATATAAGTAAACTTTAATTAATTATTTCTATATGGCATGTTTATGATTGGCCACATCGACAAGGACAACCCCCCCCCCCCCAAAAAATAGGGGGTTTTTTTTGGTTTTGTTTGGGGTGGGGGGGGGGG
>JAVQIZ010163497.1:0-10815 GCA_036023535.2 Galaxias brevipinnis
CACGCACACACACAACCACCCTCTAATGCCACAAGGCCTAAAGCAGAGCCTATTGGCGAATAAGAGATTGTCTCTGTCAAATCAGGCAAAACGGTGCGATGCCCAAGTGGAATTAAGAGGTATGGCAGTGTGTGTTGGCCAGGCACTTGGCTAGGGTGATGTGAGAGATTGAGCGAGCGCGCGTTTGCCGTGGCGCGCAGGGCAGGGCTGTATTCTGGGTGAGATGAGTGTTGAAACAGGAAGGCCGAGTCATTTCATGAGGCGGTGAGTCATTTGGCTGGGGCAGTGCCAACCCTTTTTTCCAATCATCATCCGCTCTCCGTTCTGCCCGGGCCTTAAATCGCAATCAACTCAAGCTCTGTGTCACTTTGTGCAACTCTAATCTATAAACTGTTTATATAAATCTATATACAAGATTGATGGAGAATGTCACGATGTTCCCCATCGCTGTATGACGAACGAGTTTGCCATGCTTCAGATGTTTTCTTTGACTGCAATTGGAAAAAAAGCCCACTAAACTCTATCAGCTGCATTTGTCTGCTAGTCAACATAAAAGCACAGGACCTAGAATTTTGTTCATGTACTTTACCCATGATGTGTACTTAATGTATGTTTCCTCTGTGTCTGTGAGAGAGGCGGTGTGTGTCAGCGTGTCAATGAGCGTGTGTGTGCATTCGGTATTTAACAAGGTCTGGATGTCCTGGAAGCTGCGGGACCTGAGCCCCCCCTCCACACACACTTACCTTCCTTAGACATGCCGACCTCGAAGCACTTCTGAAGCCTACAGTACTGGCAGCGGTTGCGGGTGACCTTGTTGATCTGACAGTTCTTGTCTCGGTGGCAGGTGTACACCATGTTCTTCTGGATACTGCGGCGGAAGAAGCCCTGCAGCCCAGAGAGACACACAGATCTAATCAGTGGGGAGCCTGCGCTGCTTTGTATATTTCTCTAATCTTACATTCTCAGTGCTCCTTCGTCCACTCCGGGGACGTATTACGCAAACAGTGTGTCGACTGGTGTGCCTTTCTCAGTAGAACACTGCAACTTGTATCTCTTTTTTTGTTTTGCGTTGTTTTTTTCCCGTTCTCCCCTCCTGACGTATCTAACAATGTTATCTGATCTACTCTACCACAGGAGAAACCAGATGAGTTTAACTGACAGCAAAACTGCCTGCAAGGCACACTCTTGCTATTCTGCACCACTCCATCAAGCTTAAGCTGAAGACTCTCCTTGTGCGCGGACGGGTGGCTTAAGTGTTTTGGATGAGTGACTATAATTCTTCCTAGAAGATGGCATGCCGGGTAGAAAGCAGAAGCCGTTTCCCTCACCTTGCAGCCCTCACAGGAGCTGACACCGTAGTGGTACCCTGAGGACTTGTCCTGGCACACGAAGCAGGGCTTGTAGATGCGGGGCGGGGGAGGTGGAGAAGGAGAGCTGGGAACCATCTCCTCAGAGCTGGTGCTCTGGGTCTCCACCGCTACAGAGGGAAGAGAAGAGAGGATCAGATACAGTCTTTATAGGATAGAGAAAGGGAAGACACTTTCTGAACAATCAGATTCAAACTTGATTTGACGGGGCAACAGATTGTGTTTAGTAACAACCGAGGTGTACAAAATAGGCTTTTGTATAGTATTTTTTATTGTCACAGCCTCACTCGCTCACCAGACAGACACACAATATTGCACATGCAAACACATACATGCAAAATTCTCCACACCGTCTACCCTCATTCTCACTAAGTAGGCATGTCTAACTACACAGGATATGATGTTTAAATATCCATGAGACAGAAAACCCGTGTGTGACGGACGCGTTGCGCTGACTGACAGGAGAGGCCAGACTAACAGTTTGTTCACGGAGATAAGTGGACTCATTAGTGATTGACAGGCAATCGTATGAGACCAGGTATCAGGGAGCTTCTGAAGGCGGGGCCAAACACTGGCTCTTCCTCTTTCCACAGATTCTGACTCACTGGGACAGGATTTCACACAAGAGCTACACATCCATTTCCTCAAAGCCAGTCACACAGGCTGTTGCGGGTACGTTGTGAGTGACATCGCCTCAACCTTCAGACACACACTAACTAACGCAGCATTACACATCGTTATGTTCTGCACTGGAACCCTAACATGCCCCTTTTGGTAAATCAACCATGCAACGTACGGATTCCACACTTCCCATGAGAGTCATAAGCCTTGTCCACGCACACACACACACCCACGAAGGCACAGACCCTTTCGCACATGCTAGGCTGCACACGGTCTCAGACACACATGTTGACCCCCCTGCCCGACCAACACTTCTTTCAACTCTCACCCTTGATCACCCCTCAAAACTTCCACCCCCCGGCCCCAACTCTCCAACTTGCCACCCCCCTGACACACAAACCCTATTTTTCTCTTGTTTCCTGGCTCTAAATTCCTCAGTGCAGCCCTGCCAGGTTTTAATAGAGGCCCAGGCTCGTAAGGCGGCCTATAAAGGCAGTCTCATGGCTGGGCTGGAGGCCCCAGCCCGGCTGGCGGGGACTTTATTGGGACTCAGTCACCTTGGGCAGCTATTCACACCACCAGCTGTAGCCCCCAACCCGTAAAAAAAAAGCCAATCATAAAATGAAAAACAGGGAGGCTCTAAAATTCTAACTTTTACTGCAACCTCCCCATCCCCCGACTACCTTCAATGGAAAGCACAGAGGGCTAGCCTAAACTTAACCTACAACCCCCCTCACACCCTGGGCCGCAGGCTGCAGCAAACCAAGCAACTTGGCCTTTTTTTTCTCTTTTTTTTTTTTACAACAGGACGGAGACTTCAAAAAGGAGAAAAAGCGGGCATAAAAAGAAGAATTTGATAAAAAGCAGAGAAAGGGGACCGAAAGGGGAGGGGACGGAGACCCCAGTTGCTCCTCGAGGCAAGTCTTGTTCAAGACCAAGATGACCGTTACTTCCATTGCTGCCGCTGGCCAACCCTTCTGCTCATTAACAATATGAACAGAAATATGTCAGACGTTTGTCATTGGCCGCCTGCTGCTTCACATCTGTTTTGCATATACCTTTTTTTTCATACACTTTTTTTTTATCCAACTATTCACAATCTATGTCTAGATTCCTTTTTCTTTGAACAACTTCACTTGGCCAGAGGCAAATATGCTTTCCATTAGTTTTATGGAATACCAAAACCAAATGTGCAAATCAATCTAAAACGTTAACTCTAGCAGAGCTGAATGTTTCTGCAGAAATGCTCATATCTCACAGGCCCCAAAGTAACAAAAAGCCAGGGTCAATGGAGGAGCAGGACTTCATGAACGTGCCATGAACCTCCGTGTTTATGCAATAATAACCGCGCTAAACGAGTCTCTGCGCCTAGCGTTGACAAGGCCTTTGAATTCGCCAAACCGTATGTGGCGTCAAGGAACGGATACTGACTGACATTGTCTAAACAAAGGCCGCGCGAGAGATAGTGAGAGAAACGAGAGACACAAAGACGAGGGGCAGAGGGCCGCAGAAAGAGTCGAGAAGCGGGAAAAATAGGACAGCAGGAGAGGGAATCCATCAAGATCCATCAACGACTTCAACCTGATTCCTGCCGTAGAACATGACTCCCATCCCACCCCCCCTCCCCCCTTCCCCTTCCACCCCATTCAGCCTCTCTATCCGACTATCTCTCACCACTTACCCCAGGGCGCCCCGATGAGGGAGACCATTCACCCGACCCCACTAGGCCCCCTTTCCCCAGGCTCCTTGGCTCGGCTCATAACTGTTTAGAAAACAAAAGCCAGTGAAATGAGAGGCCCTCCTTATCAGGGCTCCGAGGCCCGGGGGCCCATTTGCATGACAATCCCACGGCGGAGAGCTGCAGGCTGATGATGGATGAGGAGAGAGGATGAACACGGGGGAGCGGAGTGGAATGGGTGACGGACTGGGAGGGTGTTAGGGAGGGGTTGAGGAGGTGGCTGTGTGTTTTGGAGAGAGGGGTGGGCGAGAAGAGCTGGAGAGGGGATAGTTAAGTTATCAGTAGCCACTGTTCATTTCCTGTTAAGTATCCGTTTACCCCCTAATCCCCTCTCTCAATGGCCTCTGTACACAAGTGGTCCAGCTGCACTACTCTGGGATAATCCCCTCACGCACGCACACACACACACCCACACACACACACACACACATACACAAACAAGTTAACAAACGCACACCTATGGCGTGTGAGCACGTGCAGTCATCTGCCAACACCACACACACGCACACGCACACAAACACACACAGTCACGCACCCACAACATGGTGCCCAGCCCAAGCCTGGTTGTACCTAGACCGAAACAGTCCTCTCCTTAACCTCATTAGATGTGAAATGTAATGCAGAGAGACATAAATAGATGTTTAGCTGAAGGTCAACTCATCTAGGTCAACTCCATTCGATTCTAGGTCGAGTCAACTAGGGCAACACTGACTTTCCCCGCAGATTCAACAGAGAACAATGGTGAGAACAAAGGAGGAGTGAAGTCTTTCAGGAAATAGTGAACCTCACTGTAATCCTCCTCTTTCAAAGAGGAGTATCCGTGTGGCGTAAAGGCATGCATGACTGTGTGGCTCATGTGTTTAGAGTTGCAACACTCCTCCTAACCGAGCAGCATATGACACACTGGCAGAGGAACAAGTATTCTTTCACAATAGGCCTGGAGATTTAGTCTACGTGACTGTGGGTGTGATCGAATCTTCACTGGGACAGCTTTTTCAGAGCTCTGGTCTTGGCATGTGAGAGGGTATGAGTGTTTTCAGAGTGTGCGAGTGGGTGTGTGCGTGGGTGTGTGTGTGCGTGTGTGTTTGCGTGTATGGGAATAGAACTGTGGCCTCTCAGTTCAGTTTGGGCACCCGTCCAGCCCGGCCGGCTCTGCCCAGTCTCTGCAGACTCCCCATTTGATTTGCAAATGCAGCGCTCCGCTCATCGCCGGCCTCACAGATTGTTCCAATGTGTTCCCGAGTAGCGCGCGCCACAGCCCGTCAGTGTGTGCGTGCGCCTATAGGAGGCTCTCTGCGTTTCTGCCGCTCCTGTTCCTCTGCACGTATGGGCATGCCAGCCCTTTGTCCGCATTTCTGCCCCTCGTTAAACAGCGTTGAAGGCCGAGGCGTCGGTTTTCTCCCGCTTGCGTGTCACCGTCGGGACCCACACACGGAGAGCGTGAGAGGCGGGAGGGAGGGCGGGCGAGAGGGGGGGGCACAGGCTGGGGCCACAGTGAAGGGAGGGTGGGCGGCCGAGCAGACAGCGCGGCAGAAGGGCAGCAGATTGAGTGACAGGCGGACTCCGTGGGTGGGGTCTCCCTATAGGTGCTGCTGGCACGCCGGCCCGCGGCACAGGCTGTGGCACGGCAGGGCCGGGCGCCGGTGTGTGCCAACGCCCCCAAACCGCCGCGCCGCCCTCAGCCGGGTATGAGGGGGGAAGAGGGCTGGAGAAAGTGGAAGCGCTCGCGCGTCGACGGGTGCCAGTGAGTTCCTCTGCGTGGGTCCACCTCTTCCTGCCGTTCCCCTGTGAGGTTCTGTAGAAAACGCTCGCTTCCTTCCTCTTTTCACTCAGGCTCACTTTTTCTTTTTTTTTCGGAGGATCTCCGTCAGTGTTTTCCACCCCCACCACTTTTTTTTTTTTCAGAATGTGTGATCTAATTTTCCGTCAGCCAAGTGGTACGCATGGCGCTGCTCTTCAAGCTCTATTGCACAAAGATTGAGTCACTTGCCGTGGCTTTCAAGTGGGAGAGGATCAAGTGTCCATTGTGTGAGTTGCACGCATGCGACGCGGCTTGCCCGCCACGGCGAAAGAAAGCTGATATGGTGGCGAAATGAGAAGGTGGAGGGGAGTGTGTTACAGTCTGCGTGTGTTTCTGTATGCAGGGGAGGTGAGGGGGGGCTGGGGGGGGGGGGGGGGGGGGGCTATCATTCTATGTGCAGAGAAGTAGAAACTCCTTTCAGCAGCTGTCAGTAAGCTTATTACCTGAGCTCCCAACGTACCTACAGTGGAGAGCAACACACACACACACACACACACACACACACACACCCCTCCCCACACACTCTACTCTCACCCACAGCCTGTAAAGAGGCCCAGCTAAGCGGACTTTTGAAAGAAGGCCTGTGATAAAACTGGGCTGCTGTCCAGGGGATGGCTCAGCGGTCAGAGCATTGAAAACACACCAAACTGGACAGCACAGGAGGGAGGGAGGGTGGGAGGGAGAGAGAGAGAGAGAGAGATGGATAGAGCAGGGCAGGCGACCCCCCCACCCCCCCCCATTCCGCCCCCCAGGAATTTACACCCCACTGTCATAACCAGCACAAAGTCACGAACACATATGCAGACACGTGGGCACGCACAGTGTCTGAGAGAGTGAGAGGCATGTGCTCCATCGACAGGGGCTCGTAGCGTGGCCTCTCACCCAGAGCGTGCACGGACAACTTCAGGGACACTCGGCAGTCCAAACTTTGGAGAGCCCTTCTGGGTAGGCCAATGCAGACCTGAGCAGGCGGGAGAGGGCCAGACCTGACCGATCGCATTAGGAAGAGCCTTGAGGGTACGTTTCAATAAAGGGGCATTACGCCCTGCAGCCTGTGGCGTTGCACACTCTGGCCAGCCTTTCTTCTTTACAGCACCTCATAAAGAGCCTTTTGATATTTTATTTTGATGGAGTCGGCCAAGCCAGCATTTGGCTGTGGGCGCTCCCCCCTTTCCTGTACCACACAAGCCTGTCAAAATGGCCTTAAATCCAACCCCCTCTGGAACCACCAGATAGTTACTAGATAGCCCCCCATTACCCCATAATCTGAGCTTCAAAAGATTTGTATTATCATCATTTGTTTTTAATATATATATATTTATATATATATATATATATATATATTCTACAAACACGAGAACTAATTAGACCTGATGTATCATATATAAAAAAAAAAAAAGCTGACAAGTGCATTTCGGCAGAAAATGCTATCCCTGCGTCCCTGTGGCGAGCTCCAGCTGACTGTTCATCTGTCCACGCCAGAACGACCGCGTCAGAGGACTCCTCAGTGGCTGGAACCCGAGCCCAGACCTGGCAACCCCGGCGCAGGGCGGCACCATTGACCGTGTCGGGTAGACAGGACGGGCCACAGGCAGCGGAGGACACAGACAGCAGAGCGGTACGGGGCCGTGGGGGGGACCGACAGGCTGAGGGGAGCGTCACCGGGGGGACCCCCCACCCCCCCAGGGTCTTTGATCCTGGGTCGTTGCTCGTCCTCCTCAGACTTCCTCTAGCCATCTGTAGCGTTGGCTCTCACCTGTCTGTGCCTGGAAGGGCTGCTGGCGCTTGTTCAATTGCTATTGCTTCCTCCCTGTGACAATAGAAACCTAAAAACTAGAAGTAGCTCGACTGGGGCTGCAGAGGAAGTGGGGAAAAGGAGAATAATGTAAACAACAGCAGCAGCCTTCACACCGGCTCGCGGGGGAGCACAGCAGGCTCAAAGCGTTATTCTGAGCAGAAAGGAGTAACATGCAGACCGGCAAGCAGAACATGACAAACCCAGACTCCCTATCCCTAACCCCTCGACCACACACACGCACACACAAATATGCAAAACACCCGTATTTCACTTAATTCTTTTTCAATCGCAGTCTCCCAAAAGCTGAGCTTCAGACAGCTCAGACAGAGGCAGAATTGGTTTTCATCTTTGTCCTCATTGCTCTTGCCTTGTATCACATTGCACAGAGACACATACAGCAAGAACCAGCAGGAACGTGACTTCCTGTTGTCAATGAGATTTGCGGTCAAGTGGTATCTGGGGCATGGTGATGCACACAGTAGTATTGCTTTGACTTTTCCCCAGAACTGTTGCTGCATGGGCACCCATCTGCCGCTGATGTCAAAAGACTCCCTGAGAAACTTCTGCTTTTAGCATCACAAACCAGAAATGGCGCGTACGCGCGCGTCATTTCTTTCCATTTCACTTGGCAACCAACCGGTAAAAGGTTGCCCAACTCTGACAATTTGCGCATCAAAGACAACACCCAGACAATGTGTCACTTACCCCTGTCTAGAGAGACTCACACCCCACTCTCCGAGTAATACCTTAACCACTAAGTCGCTTTAGAAAACTTTCTTCATCCGTCGTGGATGGTTTCGTCTCCTCCTGTTTCCCCCCACGCAATTTTATTTGCCACATCAAATGAAAAAGCCGGGTCATGTTAAAAGCAAGCTCAAGAACTACTTTTCTTAATGGGGTTTCAGTTTGAACATTTGCTGCTGTTCTGAAGGGACCGTGTGTCATAATTGCCAGCATCTCCTGTTGACAAAGTTACAACGTCCCCCTGGATGGACTTTTAGACTGGAGGGTAGGACTAAGGTATGGTGTGAGAACGCATTTCTCATGCAAGTTTCAGTGCATGCTGAAACTCAGTAGGCCTTGTAGCAGTGGGTCAGGTGTATGTGGGCAAACACCTTCATGGAGGCGTGAACACTCTAAATACTTGGAAAAGCAAATCTTTGCAAATGTACCTTCAGGCCAGGACATTTTGTTGTTTGTCTAGTGTCATGGATAAAACGTGTTTAGAACAAACATGCTTCTCAGAGCATACATGACAACACAGACTGATTCCTAGAACTACTGTATGTTCTTTCTCACGGTGGGCAAATAACTCTATGAAATCACTTAAATCCCATCAAAACGGGATAGGGAAGACTCCCATTTATACCTACGCCCCTTTCCAAGCAGGCCACATTGTTCTAGCGAGCATGACCACAATACACACCGTGACCCCCACTGCCCTCTTCCTTCAGCAGCCCCTGTCACTCTCCACCTCTCCGCTGAGATAATGGCAATAATACACACCGGTCGGCCACCCACTCACCACACCCTGCCAAACACTGTGTCTGCTGCGTAAACACAGGCCATTCACACGCAGCGGCCTGGCCTCCCCGTCTCTCCTCTGGCCCTGGACGCTTCTCATAACACTGGGCCCTAGCAACACTGGAGCCAAGCCGTCAGTCAATAACACGCTGGTAACAGAACCTCTCCTTTCACACTCGGCTCAGACATGGTTCCAGGCTGACACACACACACACACGCACACGCACACACACATACACACACACACACACACACACACACACACACAGAGACTGAATACACACACAGACAGTATACAGTAAAGTACCCGTTCACACACCAATAAATAAAACACACACACACACACACACACACACACACACACACACACACACACACATAGAAACCCTGGCCAGTGCCCATACCTCAACACAAGGGAAAATGTGCCTGGCAGGCAAACTCCTGTTCTCAGTAAACAGCCACAATGCCAGCAGCTAGGGTTAGGTGTTGAGCTGGACAGCCACAATACCTTTGTTAGCAGTAAACTGTTGTGAAAGCACTTCTGAAAGCCGCCACTTTTCATCCTGAAATGGGTAGTGCTTTTAGATTGTTCGCCTCATTGCAGCCCGTTCTGTCACGCTGTGATGTAGCCTACTTTTCCACGGCGCTTCACGTCATGCGACCTATTCTTCCCCGTCTTATTAATAGAATTGTTGAATTCCGACACTGGGTTCAGCAGATGCGGCCGGGAACGGTGAGGTGGGTCAGTGTCCGCGAGGTGACTGGAGTCACAGAGGTTACCACTGTAGCCAACGCTGGCAGATGTTTTGTGTTTATTTATTTACAGCAGTGTGACTGACGCTGCTGACAGAGGGGTCATGAAGTGCCAGCAGAACTATGCTGGATTCCAGCACCGCAGTGTAGAATCTGCCCTGGCAAGGTTCTGCCTCGTGTCTACGGGCCTGACAGATGCCCGAGTGCCAGGGCCATGGGTACGAACATATATCACACTCGCGCACGGACACACACACACCGGTACACACAAACACACACACGCACACACACACACACACACAAACACACACACACACACACACACAGGTGCACACACACACACACACACACACACACACACATACACACACACACACACACCCTACAGATTCAAACAAAGAAATGTACACCATCTCATTTACAGTTACACAGTAGAACAACCACACATGGCCTGGGCTCATGAGAAGACATGAAGCTACTGCCAATGTTGGATAGCGTTTATTTTTAGGCAGCACTACTGTCTATTAATGGGTTCAACTATTACTGCGTGTACTAGAAAGGTCTTACTGTGCGGACATAAACTTGCAAAACAAGGCAAGGACGAGGGTTTCAAAGAGCACGCATACTGGAAAAACAGGCTACATAAAAATGAGTTGTCATTGTTTTGCTATTAAAGCCTAACATTCAAGCAGCATTGAAAGGAACTCCCGCCTCCACTCCATAAGCAAAGCAGTTCATATAGCCAAGCACAATAACACTCTCTTCTCTGGACTGCCGAACCCACTGAAGATGAATGGATATTGCTTTGTCAATCGAGTCTTTCACTTTTTTGTAAATGTACCTATACTTATGTACCTATGTCCCTTTCTTTCTGTTCATCCCTTTGTTTAGTTCAAAGCCTTTGAAGAAGAAGTCTGTCTCAGTAACAGGGCAGTGTTGTGAGCCGCTAAGACGGGCAAAGGGTTTTCCCTCGGCCGTATCAATTACGGTGCAATGACCTCGGATCAGCTGACTTACTTAAAGCTTTTAACTTCTACACATTCATTTGACATTATCTTGATAGGATCAACAGGGTTCATCGAAGAACAGCACTGACCAAGGCAGCATTCCACTGGCTGTCACACTGTAGTCCCACCGACACACACACACACACACACACACACACACACACACACACACACACACACACACACACACACACACACACACACAC
>JAVQIZ010163540.1:0-13414 GCA_036023535.2 Galaxias brevipinnis
ACACACACACACACACACACACACACACACACACACACACACACACACACACACACACACACACACACACACACACGCACGCACACACACACATACACACACAGTGGTCACCAGTTATTAATCCAACCAGTAAAGAGGACAATGTACTGGTCCAGTAAACCCAACTGTCCGTCAGTGAGGGCGTGGCACACACTAACTTCCCTCCTCTTGCTCAGCTATCTAGCTGTTGCTATGGTCACCAATAACTGTGGGTTTGGTCAATTCCATTACACATAGGATCGATGGCATTGATTGGGATGCCCTCTAGCCTACAGCTGCGACAGTAGCCTAGGTCTAACTTTGTTAGGCAGTAAAGTAAACATGAATGTGTGTGTATGCGTGTGTGTCTGTCTACATGTGTTTTTCCATTCCCAGTAAGAAATCTATTTCTACCCACTGTACAATGATGGGCAGGCCATATACTTAGCATGGCATATTGAAGTACAACAAAAGCACAGGTGGCTCTCATTCTGTTCCACTTAAAAATAAATGTTTAACTTTGGCCAAAGCGTGGTCAGAGGGGACAGAGCTCAGATGCATTTCCCATGTCATGTAACTAGCAATGGTATCTTGTAATTACTCATGGAGCAATATGGCGGGATAATGGGTAGGCTGATTTCTAGTGTGGACTAAGCTGTGTCTGAACGAGATTGTGAAATAAAAGGGAATGTTAAATGTACCACACTGATCCAACGCCACCGCATTCTCTCCCTGTCTTTGCTCCCCTTCCCTTTAAAATCAAACTAAGGCACACACATGCACATGGTCTGACTAAGTAACTCAATTAAAGAAACATCCTAAATTTCCTCGCAAGAAAGGTTTACATCATGAACACAACACTGAGCTGTAAATGCACTGTAAGAGTGCTGATTGCTACTAGCAAATCACCTTTAATTACTGAGGGTTGTAGCAAAAGTGTGAGGGTACAATTGGGCATGTAATGATTACTCTTTTGATCATGATAGCTTTGATAGCTTTGGTAACACAGAGCTTAGCAACACTGGTAAAGTTCTACTGTTCGTTTCACAAAGATGTCTAAATATTTAGCAAGTTCTTATGCCGGTTGTGTGCTGCTAGTTTCCATGTCATTTTTTGTACTGTAATCTGCCATTGTGGCAGCTGCGCTGCACTGTAGAAATAACGCCCATAGAGCCAAAGTCATAGAGGATAACTGTGAATGTGGGTACACATCACAGCGGACATGATTGGATAAATTGATATTCCACTCTTTTCGGATTGGCTGTGGGAGCTTCCCCTCACACTAGGCCTGTGCCAGGGAGAATTACTGTCAAGGGGTCTGTGTCTCTGGGAATCTCTCCTGGGAGACTATGGAGCCAGATGGACGAGAGGATGTACTGTATCCATGCCATGATTGTGGGTGGTAGATTGTTTTTACAATGTAAAGCGCATTTCAAATAATTATTATTATTATTACGATAACGCTGGGCCAATACTAAATACTGTAATATTTCAAATACTAACTTGTCCTGAGCCAGTGGTATTGCCTTTTAGACAAAAACTGATATACGTATGACATAATACATGTGTGCTAGGCTGCTGCCTAAATGGCGCAAGGACATGACATTTTCTGGTTCTGTGGTTAATCTTTTTGTCTGTTTATAAATATAAAGGCTGATGTTTATACAAGAGCTGACTGAAGAGTTCCAAAATAAATCATGAACTACAACCTCATTGGCATTGGTTTGTTTATTTACTTGTGATAGACACTGACATTGTTAGGTGACATCTGGGTTGCTATTGCATGATCGACTGATAAGCTCCAGTTTAACAAATAACCCTTAAAACTGTATAAAACCCTTCCAATGTTCAATGGAATACAAATGCTGGCTGGAAAATTAATACAAGCTACAGAAAGTAACAGGACCAAACAATTACTTGTTCCAGTAATTCTGTCCACATATAGCAGTAGAGAGACCTTACTGATCTACAGGCTAGATAATAAACACAAGGGTAGCATGACTCCACCACCACCCCTCCCCCACCACCGTCCTCCTCCCCCTCCTCCTCAAGCTAGGTCCCTATCCTGTCGCTAATCCTGATCCTTAAAGTGCAACACATCCATTTGGAGGTAACCAGTAAACGGTTTACCGGTTCAGACAAGCAACAACAGCAGACAGGGTGAGTTGTGCTTCTTGACATGAGAGAAGAAACAGCATTGGGATTTGAAGTAGTGGAAGAATTATGATGGAGAGGTAAAAAAAAAGAAAAAAAAGAAGAAGAAGAGATTA
The DNA here is from genome assembly GCA_036023535.2 of Galaxias brevipinnis. Taxonomy (NCBI): domain Eukaryota; kingdom Metazoa; phylum Chordata; class Actinopteri; order Galaxiiformes; family Galaxiidae; genus Galaxias; species Galaxias brevipinnis. The sequence continues at coordinate 2,289 of JAVQIZ010163540.1, forward strand.
GAGGAAAGGGGGGTATTCTCAAGAGTGGTAGAAGAATGAGCAGGGTGGAGAAAGAGTGCACACTCAGGATCAGCCGTGGCAGCAGAGCGCTCTCCAAGGTCACCAGCTGACTGTGGTCGTTACAGAACACTGTGCACACACAGAGACCCTGCCAACTGAACACTGAAAAGAACATCTGGGATCAGGAACCAATAGGTCTCTAGAAACCCCATTAAAAAGCCATTGCTCAAGAAGAAAAACAGAAAAACAATGGAACAATAGTATTGTAGTGACACAATACTATAATTTGAGAGTCGATTGGGATAGGATCAGGGACCTTTGTGGTGTTAAGTCAATAATGCAGTCCAAAAACAAATCCCAGCAGTATGCTTGGAAAGGACAAACTAAATCAACGCTCCAGAGTTTGAACGGGTAAAACCGCAGTCTGTCATGACTTCATGTCTTCTGCCAGCAACCTCTATAGTGTTATCTCCTCATACCTGACTACATCTGTACTTGACCTTTGACAAATCACGACTTTGCACCTTTAAACTGTTCAGCCCATATTATATAGAGATCCCTCTATCCATTCAACCATCCAACAGGGTGATAGTCTTTCTCTACTGACTCATTCAAAGACTGGCAGAGACTGACATATGCATTGCACACCCACAACGTTGCCCCCCACCGCAACCCACATCAGAGCAACAGACAAAGTCAGACAGAAAAAGCTAAGATGCTTTGGCCTCAAAGGCCTTAAATGTATACTGTATATTACATGTTGTTTAGGTTTATTCTAAAACAGGGATTGGTGTATTAAAGAGTGGCTGAGTATACCTTCTCTACTCAGGCATATGTGTGGGCATGCACACAGAAACACACACACACGTGTGCACAAACACACATACTCTCTCTAGTCAGCTGCATTATTGAACACCTTGGTTGATGAGTGAGTTAGAATATGGAAATATAAAACAAGATAAGGCTACAGACACTGTTTCTATCTGTCTGACACATAGTTCATATATTGCTGTCCCCCCACTCAGACACACACAAACACCTTTCAGATGCAACTAAAGAGATAGAGTAGAAAGAAAAAGAGAGGACAGCAGTGTTTCCTTACCCAAAGTCGTCAAAGGAAAACATGTCTGGCAGATGGTTTCAATAGAAGAAGTTAGAGAGAATCCCTTCGCATAAGAAAAGGAGGTAGAGAAGATTAAGGCGAAGAGAGGGGGAAGCATTAGCGGCAGCACAGAGAATGCCTACTGTAGGCTATTTGACTGCAGCACACCTCACATGTTCTACATCCTCAGACGACCACGAGAGTCAGCATGCTGTAGCGAACGCAGGAGTCCAGTCGGCATGCATTGGATAGATGGAGTGAGTGGAGGGAGAGCAGAAGAGAGAGAATAAGTGGGTGAGTAGGCTTCAAAAAGAAAGAGGAGAGATGAGTGGGAATGAGAGCTCAGAGAGAGAGAGAGCGAAAGAAAGAGAGAGAGAGCAAGAGAGAGAGAGAGCGCACATTGAGCAGGGGACATGTGACACATTCAGTCCAGTCACCTTGCTCCATTCACATCCACTCAAAGGATTTCGTTCTGCTTCTGGAACGTCATACAATTGGATGTTACAGGACTCACACACGCACACTCAACAGCCTATGGGATATAGAATTACTTACATGAAGCTGCTTATTGGACACACACCTATTCAACCATATGATCCTTTTTAAGACCACACAGCACACTAAAGCAAAAGGACCTCCCAATTCTGTTCATGCTTATCCGTAACACTATTTGCAATCAAATTGTATTATTTATGGCTTTACCTATTTTAAACTATGAGTTTGCTTATTAATTAATTTATTGCGTAATTTTCTCTTTATTTAACCATTCAAGTTTGCATTTTTTTCTGTGAACTGACAAAAAAAAAAACTTTTGTTTCAAATGCAATCTTGGCATTTGCAAATGGATAAAAGTTGAAGAGGATCCAGATTGCGAATGATAAAAAGTGGACGAGGATCCAGATAGCATGATTCAGAAGTTTGATTAAATTGAGACAGATTGACTCTCTGCATAACACACACTAAGCAGATTAGTCCCAAAAAGATTAATTGTCTTTTTCTACCCATTACAAAGTGTGTTACTAGATTTCTTTCCCTTCGGGTTCCATCTGGCTGAGGCAAACTTAGCCCAGTAAGCTGCTTTACCACAGCGAGATGTGGGAAACAAAGAGCATTCTCCTCATCCACCGCCAAGTTTGCACACTAGGAAGCAAGCCCAGGGTATAGAGACCCACATATGAGATGGGAATGGGCTGCAGCTATAGGCAAGATAGTGGAAAAAAACTTAATAATGTAACAGCGTGCTAAATAGGGAAGTTGGCAAGGAAATACTGTGGGATTCAGCAAGCAGGAAGGATCAATGTAAGAAGTGAGCATGACCCGGTAAGGAATCTCAATGATGAAAAGATAGTGCTGTTGCTATTCATGCCCCCATTAACTTCTATGACACATTACAGTCATACCACATATTAAATGCTATTTCCATAGGTGATTCGGAGTCCAGCTAATGCACACGGAAATTAATATGAATAGGTCTTGTGTAGTGTTCAATCGATAAACCTTCAAGGACATGGTACTGCAATATGATTGTGGTGAGAGGTTTGCTCGAATTTAATGTGCATGATGTACTAGTCATAACCATAATCATAAAGTAGATGGGTTGGTATTGTCCATTACATGACATGTTAGGATTGAAAGCTATATGCTAGGTTATTGCACATCCCGCCAGCTGACTGAGGGATCATACAAAGAGAAATATAATAATAATTCCTCCGAGGTACACGAAGGTCTGCTGAAGAGCACATGATCGGGATTGGGCAACAGTCGTGCTGGATCAGATGAGGAGAGAATACACTCATGGAATCACAGAGAAGAAGCAGCAGCAGCCTGCAGTAAAACGCATAACTCAGCGTTTTGTCCTCTGCTGGCCGGCCTCACTCGCTCGCTCTACCCCTTCTTCTCTGATGAGTCACCACCACCACAGCCGCTTCAGAAATCCTTCTGCATTAACGGTTCATGAGAAAACCTCTCTCTTTCTCTCTCTCTCTCTCTCTCTCTCTCTCTCTCTCTCTCTCTCTCTCAACACATACTCACACACCTTCTCTCTCTATGATGCATCATCCTTTAGACACACACACACCTTCACACTCTACTGCAGGATTATACACCAAGAAACACACATACGCACACACACGCACACAAACATGAGCCAATGAGAGTTGTGATAGGAGCAAACCTGGAAGGGAGAACACAGGACCATCATAGCATGATAAAAACGCTAATGCTAGCGGGGCTATAAATAGCCCAGCCCCACGTAAGAGAGGGAGGTGCAGAGTGCACACCCGAGCTGAGATGGAAGCAGTGGGGGTGAATAAATCATCTCACTGAATGGGATCTTCTGTCTCATGGTTCGAAGAGCCAAATCACCTTGTTGTTCTTTTGTGAAGATTTAAGACTTCCCTTTTGGGCCTGAGTCAAAGAACAGAGGGAAGCCTCTGGGAAAAACACATAGTTGTGTTTCCCAGAAGAAAGAAGAGGACACAAGTATTTTTCTACAGAAATGAATGACGTCTGCTTGTACTATTTTGTCAAGTATGATCTAAAACATTGCATACAGTGTTGTTGTGTCACTGTATGAATCAGATGTTTAGTCACATGAGGACCACATGCTAAATATTCAGAATAAGAAGGTAGAAAAGACAGCTGTCCATTTTTATGGTATATTTAGCCCTTCAAAATGTGTACACACACACATACACATGCACACAGACCCACACACACTATGAAAAATTAAGACACGGGCCTTGGTAAGAACTAGTTCGCTATGTCTGATCTGTGACAGCCAATCCAAAGAAAACACCCCACCATGGTGTTGGGTAGAAGGAAAAACCACAGAGGCTTGAGAATTCAGGCATGCAGTATTCTGCATGCCAACATACAAAGACAAGGTCCCAAAATACTGTCTTAAAATTCACAGAGGATGATTTAAAATAAGGACTTCAAGGATTTGAACAATTGACCTGTTTATTTTCCATTCAACGTGGTTGTCAGTGTGGGATACATTGCAGGTTATAGCATATATGCCTATGTTTGTGTGTATGTGCCTATATGTATGTGTGTGTTATAGCCTGCCTGGCAACGACAAATTCCACATATAAACACTCCTCCTCCCTCTGAAATGGGTTATTAGCAAATCAGGACCCTAAATAGTTTATTTCAATATGTAAACTGTTGATGATACATCAATCCTTTCCGATATTATTTCTAAATTATTATATTACCCATGTAGAAAAATATAGACACCAGATGCTGCCGTTTCCATGACAACATTGCCTAAATCCTATCTAACAGCGATGGGCGTGACCATCAATAACAATAGACGTAAAACAAAATATTGAAACTACGGTTAGTGTAAATTGCCTAATGGACAATTGCTGTTAAATTCCAAGGGTTTGTTTCGCAAAGGATCGGTGGGTGGGTCTTTGGGTGTCAATCCCATTGTCCAAAGGAGGCTACAGTGGCATTTTCCTTACTAACCCTAAAACAGTTAGAATTTTAAATAAAAAACACAATTTTATCATAAAAACTCATTCTAAATGCGGGGCAGCTCCAATTCATGTATTGGGTTGTTTGTATTAAGGCTGTCCCTCGCATCATATAGGGCTCTGACATGACGCGTTCAGTCAAAATGAGCGCATGCTGGTGATTGTTGCTTACCTCATTTTCTTGTCTTCAATTCAATGCGAGCTGATGACATAGAAATGTAGAAATAATCTTTTGTCTGTCTGGGCTATACTAGACTTCAAACATGTGAAATTCATTCAACACTAACATGCACCTTGTATTACATTTAAGGCGATGGTATCTTCAATCAGTCTGTTGCTGAAACGTTAGTCGAGAATCCAAGCGTATTTCCCTTGTCTCAGCTTTGCGCTCCGTTGTCTCTCTACACATGTGTGTATTCTTAATTCCATATTCAGCGGATGGTCGCGGGTGTTTCAATTATAGAAGTCTGAAATGTGGTTAACAGCAGCCGCCTCTGTGTTGCCATATTTTTCTCCCATTTAGGTTTTTTGGTGAGGTGGAGATCTGTGACTTTTGGCACGGTGTGAGAAATATCTCGAAGCTCACCTCTGCCCACTTGTGGTTAAAAAAGGAATACGTTTCTCTCTCTTGAATCAAATAGTAATCTCTAAACAGAGGAGCCAGATGCGACCTAATAAGTGAACACAGATTCAAAACAATTTTTAGATGTATTTACTATCTTGCAAAGGTTACCTCTACTGTATGTGTTTTAGGTATCTTAATATGTTAGTAATTAATTAAATTATTCATCAATGATGATTCATCAATATTATTTCACACTGTTACTTATTTTTAGGTCAAACCAACCTCCAAAAAAGTATGCAAAACCATCATGGTAACGTACGGAACCCCTCTGGTGCCACATTCTAGAATAAAAATCACATTAAATAAATCTGCGTTCATCTAATATAAAATAAAAAAATAACAAATAGAAAACAGATAAAACCAGGCTTCTCATCCTCTCACGTTTGTAGTCCCTACCATATGATAAAAAGATAATTATTTCGGAATTTATCGATGACTGTACATTTATATCTTTGTGAAATGAATTTGACTTTTTTTATTGGTAAATTGTTGTGCTCAAATGTGATCTTATGCCTATTAGGTAGAGGAAATTCTGAGATTAATCTTGGAGAGACAATATATTTAAGAAGTTGACTATCTTCAGCCTTTCTCCATGTGTTGCAAGTGACAGCTAACAATTAAATACAACAACAACAACAACAACAGGGGAGCAAAAGTAAACAATTACAGTGCAATGGTCTAAACTTGGGCAAAGTATGAATTTGATCAGATTTCAGGCATTTATGTTTTGAAGTGTATGGCAAGTCATTTAGTCAAGTGAATTATTGTTTGCCCAAATTGCTTTCTAATCTTTCAATTCTATGTATACAGCTAGTTCAAAACTATACAGAAGTTTAATAAAATAGGACATTAGGTGACTTTAGCAGAAAATGATGTATTGTAGTTACATAAATTAAACAAAGATGCATTTCCTTTTGTAAAGGTTCGGAAACAAACAACAACAATCCTAAATGGTGCTCCACAAATAAAGTTAATTTGAATATGACATGGGATTATTTAGTGTCCTGACTTTCTATTATTTGAAAAGAGAAGGCGCAAAAGTTTATTAGAGCAGTCTAAATCAAGCAGGTTAACATCTGAGCTGATAAGTGACAAACTGCTTAGTGATACCTCAGAGACCCAGAGAATGGTAGCAGAGAGTTAATTTTATCACAGAAGATCTGCAGAATGCTTCAACCCTTTGTGATCCTCCACTACCAAATCAGGCATATTTACAGTACGTTGCATGATGAAACAGCAAGGAGTCCTACTGAATCTTTGCATGATTTTATTGACATCTTTACCTTACCAGGATCTACACTGCTCGTGTTTTGGTTCATGCACAATTAGTCTGAGTAAAGGAGCGCGGTTTAGAGTTTTCTCCGCTTATTTGCATCTGCTACGGTGGAATGGTTACTTTAGTCAAGATAGTATATTGGGTTGTTATAGTATCAATTTGGGAGCTTTCAGCTCCTAGTGTTTCCTGAGTTGTTAAATACGAAAAAAGAGGACTTTGAAAAAAATAAAATGAAAAAGAGAATCCACCTGCTGCATTCTGCCATGCAAGTACATTTTTGGGGGCTTTCAGAACAACACGTCTTCTAATCCAAAATTATGTAGACCATTGTTTAATTGGTCTTCCTTTCTTATTCAATTATGGATTGGGCTGAGCAGTGAAACCCCACTGTGGCCTAATGCAGTCTTTGGTTTTGAGTTTGGTCAAATTTGATTCAATGAGTGGTTCTATTCTGCATGATGCCTCATACTTTTGACATACAGATAACATAGGAAACGAGGGATCTCCAACTGGATAGTAAAGTGAATTGGATCAATAAACTGTAAGACCCCTCTATGACATCCACTCTTAAATACCGCAGCCTCCCAACAGGCCCAATGAATTCAAGACAACTTCAATAGGTAAACTCTGGAAAGATACATACAGTACATATGATCTTTCTCTGTGTACTGTGAAGACACTATGAAGTTAATTTCTATACAGTTCAGCTCAGTGCAGTCCTGATCAGTTCAGTTCCGTTGGGCTTCTTTTGGTTCAGATAGGTTCCTTAGCCCCATAGCAGTAGGTAGCCTGTGGCTGACTGTTCAGACTATCCTCCACTGCATCACACTCATATCCTTCCCTCCGGTCGATACCAGGAAACTGTCATCGAACAGGAAGTTCACGTTGGTCACATGACTGCTGTGGCCGCCATAGGCATGGCTGGGAGCCTGATGAGAGAAATAAATAAATAAATAAACTGAACAATGTCCTTAGTGTCACATTGAGGGTGATCGCTTCCATAAATCTGCCACTAGAACAGCAAAGAAACTTCAAATCTATGTTTCACTTGCAGTGTAGATTAGCAGACCTCTTGTATATTTTAATATCATACCCTGAATTGTGAGCAGGGGTAGGAGAAAAGATGGACCTTCCCAAAGTCGTCTCCAGTGACCAGCAGCCTATTGTCGTTGGAGCGGCACACAGCGTTGATATCTGTCCCATCTGAACCATCCGGCCACAACCCTGTAGGGGACCAGGCCACTCAGATTATTAAACAGGTCTGTATGGCGGAGCATGCTATGTTGCATGTGAGTTTTTTTTTAAAGACACGTTGACTTTAAATAGCACAAAATAATACAATTGATAGTGACAACACCAAGAGGCAAACATAAATATGATGTGTTAAAAAATAGGAAAAGGGCATTGTGTTTTATTGATCCTCAGCCACTGAACCAAATTAAATGAGTAGACTCACCAAAGACCTGGAAGGCCAGGGTGCAGGTGCAGGTGGACCAGGAAATGTCTCTGGTGGTCTCCATACTCACTACCTGTTTACACACTGACGGGATCCCTGGAGACACACACACACACACACATACATAAACACATAAACACATACATTTAAACACTCCTGACTATGTTTTAATATAGTTACTATTCTAAGCCATTCCATCGCTCTGATCTATACTTACAGTAGAGTATCTCGTAGTCGCCTGAATTTGACACCAGGTACTGAGAATCTATTGACCAGTCCAAGTGAGTGATAAAACTAGAGTGACCCTGAAAAAGAACGAGAGGGAGATAAATATATTTGTAGATAAAAAATGCAATAGAATCTAGCCAATGTTATAGTATTTCACCAGTAGGATTGTTGCATTATTAGATTGTATGTTTTTTCTAAAAATAAACAATTCCATTCCACTCTAGCAGATGCAAAAAAATGCAGATGTATTTCTCTCCTACAGAACAGGGTGACTCAATATGTTGGGAATAATATGCACAATGCAGTGCCTGAATTATCTTGAAACAGTTGGGAAGGGCTCACCGAACACTTCCCCACTCGGTTGTACTTCCTGCCACTCTCAGACACAGCGTAGATATAGATGTAGTTGTCGTGGGATCCGATGGCCAGGAAATTACCATCTAGACAGAAAATAAATCAGGTCATTGGCTAGGAAAGCACCATCTAGACAGAAAAGAAATCAGCTCATTGGAATATGCTAATAGTAATAGACAAAAGTGTATCATTTCCTATATGTGTATATTCCAAGGATCTGTTTTTTTTTTGCAAACCCCAAAGACAATGTAGTAAGCCTACTCTCACAGACATTTAAAAACCAGGTATCAATATGCCGTAACTTGTTAAAGAAAGAAAAACTCAAACTGGAAGATGACTTACCAGGCCCATAACGAATTACTGACAACTGTTCGTTCCCATCTGTATGAACGGTAACCAGATCCTTAGAGTCGGCATCCAAAACAAGCCACCTGAATAGTTGCAGAGACCTCCTCTCGTTATCATAATTACTAACTAAGAACTTTACCAATCTATGGAACTCCAACATGTTCTTATTTTTAAAGTCAAAACTAAAGCTAGTTCACCTGCCGGTCTGTGTTCCTATGGCAACCACAGCTCCAGATGGGTGAAAGCCTGCTGACTGGGCAGCATCCTATGCATGCACAAAATAGAAGAGAATTTTATGTTAATACATACTATCAATTATTGTATTTTATCACAAAAAGATGTAAAAAAAAAAAAAAGATAAAAAATAAATTTAAAACTCAAATAGTTTATTACAATCTGTTCTCGAATGAATCAGGTTTATGTGTATGTTTATGTTATGAATCCTGCCAACACTGAGTCATCTGCATGTTTTGTTCTCAGAGGAACCTGCAGGGGGCTCTGCCCACCTTACCTCCAAGTTCTTGATCCAGAGGGGATGATGGGAGCTGGAGTCCCAGAGACTGACCTGCCTGTCATGGCCACAGGTCAGGAATTGAGACTTCACAGGATGGATAGCAAGACCCCACAGCTCATCAGTATGGCCCTATAGAGAGGACAGGAGGAGACAAGATGTCTGTGAGTTCTGTGAATTAAATTGAAGGCATGTAGCATGAAACCTGTATGATAGTATGGACTGTTGTATCTACCTGTGTTATAGGTATGAATTCCCCATCTAAACTTCCTTGTAAAACAAAGTTCTTTGTGGTGCCGATAAGTACACTCTCCCCTCGACCCTCAGCTATCGTACGGATAGGACCAAACAGCTCTGGGACCTGAAGAAGTAGAATAGCACGGATGGTTAGCCTTCTGTCACACTCTCAATGATTTGCCTCCTAAATGTCTGGGATACAAGCACAGTCCCAGGTAAAGTCTGAGTAACCTACAAAAGATGGGATTATTGAAAATAAAAATCAGGTATTAGCACCATATAACATACAGTATATTCGGTATAGTTATGATGCATATTCAGTATTTGTACAAGATGGCTTTCCTTTTGCAATTCAGTTAAATATACTGAGTAAGCAATGCTCAGTATGCACTGTAGATTCTGTTTATTTGAGAGGGAGGCACTAATTAATTTATCGCAAGGCTCATATGCAGATTTGTGTTGTGTTAAAAAACGATGAGCTAGATGATTTGATGATTAATTTATACCCTACAGTTATAAAAAGCCTACTAGTTTTCTATTTAAAATATGTTTAACATATTAACATAATCCTGTGGGGCAATAATAGAGGTTTGTGTTCTTCTTTCCTCTTCTGGGTTTTGTTTGATGTTTTATTGGCTGCTGCTCTAAGTAGCACTGTAATGCTTGGTGCCATATATTACTAAACATGGCGCACCTACAGTTACAGAACTGGTTTGTCACTACAGATAAATCATGTCTTTGATATGGATTAAAGTTAACTATAAAATATGTACAGTTAAGGATATTGTTGAGCACAGGCAATTGAAATAATGTATTATATATCTGCAACATCTAAAAACGTAATATATTAACATATAAAATTGTTGCAGAAAGGCTGTGAACCCGTTGATGTGAAGCAAAACAGTCTCTTTGAGTAAATGACTGAATGAGGTCGATGGCCGATCCTGTATCAGGATATCAACGTCTTTCATCATCCTAGTCTTTATAGCTTTCCTCTCACCTCCACCATCTGTATCTGCTGGTAGGTGCTGTCCCAGGAGATCAGCTTGCGGTCCTTCCCTCCAGACACCAGAGTCCTGTCCCTCAGCATGCACAGAGCAAAGACGCTGCCCTCATGAGCCCCCTGGATGGCCTGGCTGATACGATTTGTGCCTTCAGGTCGGGTCGGGGTGCGAACAGGGGAGGTTAATAAACAAAGAAAAAAGGGGAGGGTGGGGAGGTAGAGAGATTTAAATGGGTGGAGTCAGAATACCCTTGAAGAGCAATTTTCAGACACATGCTTGTTGTTCTTTAGGCAGTCAGGAGTGTTTCCTCACAAGACCAACTCTGTTCTATACTGGGTTTGACCCTGCTGTGACCCTAAGCCTCCTGACAGCTCTCATCCAATTAAGTGCCACAGACACCTCAAGTAGAAATAGCATTCAGAAAGCCAACATATAGTTACTGTATGTACACACTGACACCCATTTGTAAAGTTTTTTATATACATAATTTCCTGTATACTGCA
>JAVQIZ010163570.1:0-16168 GCA_036023535.2 Galaxias brevipinnis
GTGTGTGTGTGTGTGTGTGTGTGTGTGTGTGTGTGTGTGTGTGTGTGTGTGTGTGTGTGTGTGTGTGTGTGAAGAGGTGTGAAAGCAAAATATCCCTTCCTCATTTTTAGACACTTTCAGAGAAAACCATACCCATACATCACCTGAGAGCTCTTAACACACTGCCTTTGGATTCTAAATGAAGAGTATAAGTGCCTAAATGACAGCTTCCCTTCCTCTACGCTGTGAGCTACAATATAAATGACTAAATAGTAAAGAATGGCAATGGAGAGAGACAGAAAGAAATGGAGACATTCAGTTTTAATTAATCTTTTAGAGAAAGGAAGTGCAATAAACTATTCAAAACATTTCTTAACATTAAAGTGTGACCTAAAGGCAAGTACCATGTATCTCAGACCAGGAGCACCATTATGGTTCCACTGAATAACTAGAAAGAAAATGTATGGATTATTCTTCAATATTTGAGTGTTACCAGCATCATCTAGAAAATTATAGCTTTAACTCTATTTCCTAATTCAAGTTTTATCTGACTCTGTGGTGTCAGTTCTCTTGAACCTGGTCCATAACAAGTACTGATGCTCTGATTCTAGAGTCCCTCTTCTCTCGGTTTTTCTGGAGCCTCTGGAGCACAGGGATGCTGCCACCGGGTTCTGCCCAGGGATGGGTCCCTGATGCTAGGGTACTTGGATGCGGATCTGCCCAAGAGATTTACATTAGAAAAAGGGACAGGGTTTAAATAGAACATAGCTTACAATGTGGGGATACAGTAATTTATACATTTTATAATGTCAGTCAGGATAACTTACGATAGGTTTAACAATTTATTGCAAAACATGGTAATACATTTAAGTATGGTGTCAAGGGTCTGCTGCTCTGATTGCTTCCCTGCACGGGGTTTTATACAAATGCTAAATTAACAACCATTTTTAGGGAGCCGATATCTGCAGAATCTCCCATCGCATACTGTGTAACAGACCCTAAATAGGTGGAAGCTGGGGTGGAGGTGGGCAGCAGCAAGAACAGGAGCATAGTGTGGTGCAGCAGCAAGCAGAAGCATGGTGTGGTGCAGCAGTGAGCAGAAGCATGGTGTGGTGCAGCAGCAAGCAGAAGCATGGTGTGGTGCAGCAGTGAGCGAGCAGTTGTAGGAGCAGTGTGGTGAGTGACTGCAGTTTAGTAGGCCTCGTTAAACTATTGAGCGTATACTACTGTGACGTGTTTAAATGCTGTGTCTGAGTTGCCTGCCTGAACTAGCTCTGCCAAGGCATCGCATCATTACTAGTAATTAAAAGCATTTAAAGTAATCATTCAACATCGTTTCCCCATGATTTATTTTTGCCACTATAAAACAATTTCTAAGGATGATGCTACAATAAATACCTTGGATTTTGGGAGGAGCTAGAGGATCCACAGGTTCTCCCATGGCCTTCCTCCTCCTCTGTAGCACCATCAGTAGCTCCGCCTCCCCAACATTTCGGCTTATCCTCTTCCTAGAAGCGGCCCTCCGGTGGTCCTGGCGCTTCATGGTGTCCTGAAGAGAGGAGGGGTAAAACACACACACACATACACACACATACACACACACACACACACACACAAAGAACCAATCGCTACGGAGAAATAGAAACGCAAAACGTTTTCTGCTGTAAATGACAGTTATTGTCAATAATTCCATTTCAGTTAGTTTCATTTTACCAGCATTCCTTTTAGCTCTATAACTGCAGATTTCCTCTTCTCGGTTCGTGAGTCCTATAAGGTTAGCAGAAGTAGAAAGTATAAAACATTTCTTATGGTAATATTTGTTTATTATTATTTATTTATACTGACAACGAAAACATTTACTTAGGGACTGGAAAGCTATGTATTTATTGCAAGAATATTTTTAAACAAATTGACTGACTGAAAGTGGTAACAGTGTTGGCAACTGATTTGATGATTGGACCCAGCCCCTCAAATTCAAAAGATAAGTGAATGACATTCAAATAGGCGATTCAATTAGACTGAGGCTGTCCTGGTTGATTGAAGACGGAACTAATTATATAATCAGATTCCCTGTTCCTTAACCTCTTTTCAAACAAGGAAAAAATTAAAGAGGAGAAAATAAACTTCCACTTTCAAGTCTTTTTGATTTAGCACTGAATTCACACTTAACCACAAATATGTTGTATTTTCACTGCAGGAAAGATGGCAAAGCTTTAAAACATGCTTACCTTCCAGGAGTCATCTTCTGCGAGTCCAGCCTGAGAAAGAAAGGCCAAATGTTACCAGATGGACGCATTTTGTCTGTTGTATGGCTGTACCTTGTTAATTGCCCTCTTTCTTTGCTTGCATTAGTTTACTCAATACTGTACAAATAAAAAGTGAAAGGTTTAAAATGATACAATTATTTTCCCTCTGAGAGGTATGTGTTTCCTGGATACCAGACCTATGACAGGTGGCTAGATGCCTGTACCTGTGGCTTGGTAGGCGGCCTCAAGACAATGCCTCTCCGTATCCTCTCCATCATTTCATCCACTGCTCTGGCCTTTACGTCCGCTGATGGCATTGAAGCTTGAGGAATTAATTGAAATAAGACATTACATTTTTTTATTTATTTAATGTCAGTTTGGACCAGAGTAAAGTGTAAATAAAATACTCCTGGCCACTTACTGTTGGGGTCTTTGCCACCAGCACCAACTCTCTTCCTCATCCGCACAACATCAAGTGGACTTGAGAGTAAAGTAAATAAGAGTTCAAAGCATTTAGGTATGATATTGATTCTATTGTGATGGCCTATACGTATTAATGTTGAGTAGAACATTTATGAATATGAAATTGTATTGTATTATACCTTCCAATGTGAGTAAAACATTAATAAATGGAACATACTTGACCACAGGGGATGAAAGAGCTGGAGGGGGAAGAGGAGGGGGAGGAGGCGGTGGCGGTGGAGAAGGTGGGGCCAGAATGGAGTTCTCTGCTTCTGATTGGACAGTTCTTTCATCATTGTCTTTTGCCAGCCTATCCTGTAATTCATTTTCTGAAAGGTTCCAGCATTGACCTTCATTTTATGCAAAGCATGATATTGTGAGTAGCAAAATGAAAACAGTATGGATATATATAGAGATATCTTCATATATTAGGGTGAAAATAATGTTAGTTTAATTCATAAATTAAATGTCCAATATATCACAGAAACTCTCTTTATTATTACTTCAAAAAATTACTGACTCGAAATTAAAACTCCTTATGTGTGAGAATATGAATAATTCGAAGTAATTTGGTTACACAATCATAGAACTCGGAAATATAAGTAAGTAAAGCTTTTTAAACTTGAATAAGTTTTAATCTATATACTTTAACTTAAAATATACAGTAAAGCTGTTAGCCTTGCCTTCGTTTTTTAGCTGTGTCACTGGACTGTTGGCCTCCAGAAGCTGAGTCTCCAGGGCCGTTCTGCGATCCTCACTTTTCTCCAGCTTCACTCTTAATCTCTGTAGTTCAGAGGGCACGTTGCACTCCTCCATGGCACTCTGCGTCTTTCTCACCTGTTATGATCACAGGCACAGAGGAAGGGGAGATGAGGAGAGAACAACAAAGATCACGATAGCAATAAGCTGAACCAACATTTTAAGTATCTCAAATATATTCTTTCCTCCCTGCCTTTCAGGTGTATTTTCTCAGCCACACACACAAACACACCTGGTTTTGATAGTACAGTTGTACGTCCTGGAGAGCGATGTTGATTTGGGCCACTTGCTCCAGAGCCTGATGTAACTGCTGACTGATGGCTGAGCTCGACATCAGAGCCATGCTCTGTCTCTGGGACTCCTTCTGGTTCAGCAGCATCTGCCAGTCAATTCAAACAATTCAGACAGAACAAAATTCAAACTGTCAGCAATAGATTAGTCTTTATTTAATTTACCTAGGCAAAATAGTTCATCATCTGAACAGAAAGGACAATTAATTGACCAATTAATCATCAGGTTGATTAGTTAGTCAGACAATTGATGAAAAAATAAACAAACAAATCAATGAAATCACTGAAACAATTGAGTCAAATTCAACAAACTGTCCCTTCTAAAAGGGCCCCAACAATGAGGGGCTGGTCAGAGAAACCAGGAAGTAAAAATGTCAGAGGCTTCCATTTGTGTGCCACTTACATGGGTCATACACATTTACCACAGTGTGTACACTGCACACATGTGGGGCCTCTGTATCATTCAGGAGTATTTGGTACACACACCAAATTACTCATAAAAGCACCCTTAAACTCCCTTCAACAAACTGCAATTTCACAAGACATCACTTAATGACCTCACACAGATATGCACATGAGTGTTTTCTGCTCCAAGGCAACCCGTCATTATTATACCACCCACACACAAACACACACAGAAGAAGAAGTAGGAATAGGGCCGTGTTTTCAAAACACATATGTGAATACAGACAAATAGAGGGGAACACAAGAGGTCTTCAAAACGCCAGTCTTTTCTTACTATGTATTGAGTGCAAGGGTGCTGAGCTGTGTGTGAACAGTGTGGGTCCTTTTCACAGGTAAAGGACCCCTGCTAGGCGGCCAATTATGTGCCCGTCCAGCAAATGGGGAAACGGTGAGCACAAAGGACGACAAATGCTGTGGCAAAGATAAAGTGTCAGGCAAAGACAGGTTGCGTTTAGACCGCCACTGTTCTCTAACTGTGGTGATGGTCACTAATTACCAAGGAGGCAGGCTCTAACAGGGGTGTCACTTCTGTGCTGCCGAGAGATGCTTGTTTTTAAAAGAAAAGGCTTCATTACAGAAGCAGCTGGGGTATATTGTGTGTGTGTGTGTGTGTGTGTGTGTGTGTGTGTGTGTGTGTGTGTGTGTATGTCTGTCTGTCTGTATGTGTGTGCGTGCGTGCGTGCATGTGTGTGTGTGTGCGCACGTGTGAGTGCGCGAGTGTATGTAGGTGTGTGTGTATATGGGTTTGCGGGCGTATGTGAGTTTGTGTGTGCGGAGCAGTGAATGCACGCCTGCCAGTGTGCGCGGCCTATGGTGTGGTGCACGTTTATGAGAGTGTGCGTCTGTGCTTCAGTGTGATTTGTGCGTGGCTCATTCCAAAGTGTGTGTGTTTTTCTTTTCTTTGTTGGCGGAAGTGTGTGTTTTTTTTTTTGTTCTATCTTTTTACATAGCCCCTACACGTCCTTTCCATTCCTTTCTGTGTTTTGTTTGACCACTTTGTCTCCCAGTGTGAAGACATGCTGAATGGGAGTCCCTGTCCTGTCCCACAACACAACACATCCCACTACTCTTTGAATGTGCACAACCCCCACCCCCGTTCACCCCCCCTCCTATTCACCACAGCTGTCCCTTTGGCCATCCCTAACACTCTCAGTCTGTCTGTGACCTGGCCTGTCACTCTCAATAGGTAGAGGTGAGGTGTGAATAGACACCAACGCTTCCTGGACTCAAGGGGCATTTGGCTCGGGACACTCACACACAAACGCAGAGGGGGGGACACAATAAACGCACACACAAACGGACGCATACCTGGTGGGCGAAGACTTCAGCATGCTGCCGTAGGCCATGCTCTAAATCCAGCTTCTGAGACATCTCTGTAAACTCCTCTGTGACAAGCTGGGAAACTGTGAACATGCAAACACACACACACGCAGACAAACACACACAAACACACACACACACACACACACACTCAGACTTCCTATTTGCACCTTTGGTGGGATTAAAAGCTCAATGAGTGTTTCTGACTTGAAGCTCACCTCGTTTGATCTTGTTTATGTTTTTGGTCTGCTTGCTCATTTTCTTCAGCACGACCTCTTTCTCCTCGATCTCCAGGGCCAACTGAAAGGGTACGAACGCAATAAGAATAACACACATGGTGAATTTGCACTCTCTCTCACACACACACACACACACTCACTCATACACACACATACACGCGCATACACACACACACACACACTACTCTACTTTGCAGGAAGCCATGCCCTTTTTCATACACTGGGTCTCAAACAATTCTCTCTTTCCTGTCTTTCTTCTCTGTCCCTCTCTTTTGTCTCACTCTATTCATCACCTGTTCTATTGTTCTCTTTTACACACAGATTCATGCACACGCCTGTGCTATCTGCAGTGCTGCCCTTTAGCGTTACCTGTTCTTTGAGCTGGGTCTTCTCTCTCTTCAGGGTTTCCACCTGTTCGACTAGCTGTATCTTCTCTGCCAGAAGACAGTCCACAGAAACCTGCAGTTCTGACAGGGAGAGATGGAGAGATAGAGGAAAAGATGGATTTAGTTTGAGAGAAGATTTAATTGACGAAATGGCATATGAATTAAAGGGAGAAAGAAAGAATAAAAATAGTGAGGGATGTGACGAGATTTAAATGTTTTAAGGAGAAAAGCATTGGGATTGACAGAGACTGAGGGTGAAGAACAGAAGTGTTTTTTTTTATGGTCATTCAGAAGACGGCCCTCAGATGGACTACAATCACAATTGCATTATCACTGTCACACTTTTGAAAATGTGTGCTCAAGTTCAGTGGTGTTGTCTGCATGCATCACTAAACCAGCAGTGTTTGCCAGTATCATATCATCTTAACCTGAGATCTGGGCCTGGCCCTGCAGCAGGGGCTCTTCACTGCTGCCCTCTCCCGTGTCACCGAGGTCCTCCCCCGGCTCACACGCCAAGTCTACGGCGTCCATGTTTTCTGGCAGCTCAGAGATGAGTGGCATCAACATCTGGCTCCTTCTCTTCAGAACCTTGTTTTCTCTGGTCACCTGGGTAACAAAGCAGGGCAAATCAAGGCTTGATTTAGTGACAGGTTTGATTCAAACTATGAAAACACCTGACGTGGGACACTAACATTAACTATGAGGCCGTATCACTTAATTTTCTTACTGTATACTGTCTAAGTACAATGAAAAAAGAAGATACTCTCTTTATCAAGAAAGAGAGCAGCAGAAAGAACATAACTCTCTCTCTCTCTCTCTCTCTCTCTCTCTCTCTCTCACTGTCTGTCTCTCTCTCTCACTCTCTCTCTCTCTCTCTCTCTCTCTCTCTCTCTCTCTCTCTCTGTCGCTATATGTGTGATAGGAAAGACTATTCGGTGGGGGGCTTGGTGAGTTATGGTTACCTTGACAGCCAGCGTCTCCGCACTCTCCCTACAGGAGCGCTCAATCTGAAACTGTAGCTCCAGGACATCTATCTCCTTCAAAAGCTGATTGGACACTGGAGGAAAGATAGACAGGGAAAACATAGTGAGATACCAAAAAAATCTAAATAGAGAGTAATAATGTCCTGTGTCTAATTGATATAAGTCAATTAAAGATCTGGGGATTGACATGTTTTCCGGATGTATGTAGTAAGTAGTGTCAGGGTAATCTCACCCTGCTCCAAATCAGACAGCTTCAGATTGGCCTCGTCTCTTTGCTGTTCCAGGATCTCCACCTAACAACACATTGTAGACATACAGTATCCATCAAATTATTTGCTTTTTAACTGGTGTGTGTGTGTGTGTGTGTGTGTGTGTGTGTGTTTGTGTGCGTGCATCATGTGGCCTATTTTCTTGCTCCACTGGGTATACTGCATTCACACTTAAGTAAATACAGCAATTTTGAGACATGATTCATCCCATTTTTGAGGATACCTGAATGTCTCCGTCATCCTCAGAGGAGAGGTCACTCTCCCAACCAGCATCTGATATAATTAAATAATAGAATTAATCAGAAAAGAATTAAGCAAATATGGTTACACAAATTTCTGAAGAAAGTGGTGCTCTTTCAATAATATAACCATGAATATTTTCCATTTTGAGTTTAATCACTTTTGAATTCAAACAGGAAGGGAAATCTTCTGTGAAGGGTTTCAGTGTGAAAGATACGGGAAGTGAAATCAGAAACAAACTTACGCTAGCCCCGTGCTGACCACATGTCCCTTTCAATAGGATCTTGTTTTGTTATACAGCATATTTAAATATCTTAACAAGGTATTTGTCTTATATAAAAACACAATGCCAGGTTGTATAAAACAACAATATACACAAATGAAAATTGACAATTTTAATGCTAGGAGTATTAATACTAGGAGACCAGTATATATATATATAGTACATTTGTTATCACTTATTATAATGATGAACCAACCATACGTAAAAAAAACAATTGCACGATTCCCTCTGTTATGTCACCATACACCAGCATTAAACTTAAATTATTAAATTATTTTATAGCAACATATAAACAACTTTGACAATAATTTTCTGTTGCAACCAAGTTGATAATCTAATTGACAGCAATAATGATGATCTTACCTGCAGCTGTCATATCCTCACCTTCCCACATTTTGAAAAGAGGCACCAAAATCAAGACAAGGCCATCCAGACAACGGTCTCTCCTTCAGAAAGTTGGTGTGATTGTGCACTAGTCATTGCTTAGGAATGACTTATTTTCTCAAAAATGTATTTTTCACTCCCAATCTCCGCCCTTTTCCCTTGACTTATACACACAAACACACACACAAACACACACACACACACACACACACGCACACACACACACACACACACACAAACCAAGACACACTTCATACACACACTGGTATATTTGTTTAAGGAACTGGGAATTTATGCACAAGGTCTCTCCCCTCTGAAACAGTTTTAAAATAGGGAAATGTCCAGTCCAAGGAGAAGTCATGAGTGAATGGTACTTTCACAAGCACATTTTGATAACAAAGCACTGATAGACTTTTCTTGGTATGCTCCATTATTATCTTCTATGTACATTGCAAGACAACACGTCTATTTAACTGTAATGGTGGCAGACCCGGACATTTGTTTGATATTCCCCTCTGTGTGCACCCCAACATTATTCCAAACTTTTTCTTTCCACTTAGTTCCACTTGTAGTGGTTGACATACTGACATCTTCCAGATAAGACTGCTGTCTCTCCATGGTAAGATCAAAGTCTATAAAGACTATTTCTATGTGGGGTTCATGACCTGTAGAACATGAGAATTGCCATTAGAACTTCCAAAGGACAGTGGATGACGATGACACACATTTCACCAGACAAGGAACTCAATAATTCAGAAACTCAAACATTGCCTTTGTTTTGTTTATTCAGTAACACTCCAATCACTGGAAGGCACTCACTAAAGAAGAACCTAAGTGTTGCTTTTTTGTTTTTAGATTTGATTTATTTCTCAGGAATAAGACAATGAGACAGTGTAATGAGGATATAACACAAAAAGCAAGAGGTCACCTTTCCAATGTTAACATGATTGAGGTTAATTTCTATAACAACAACAGGATCTTAATCATTGCATTAACCACATCAGAAGAAAATAAAACAGCTATAATTGTATCTAATAAATCTACAGAAGCTTACAAGTGGTCGCCTTACCTGGGGTGTACAACTTGAAATGGCTGTCTTAGATGTACTCTAACTTCCACTGAGATAAAGAAACGTGTCTCTGAAGAGCACTTTTGCCTGTCTCTGTCCTTAAAATGATTTATTCATGTTCAAAGTTTTTAAATTGTTCTTTTAGATAAGCTGAAGGTCCTGGACCTTTCAACTAAACTCAAGATGGTATTTAATTGTAAATAGATTTGCAACATTTTTGTACTACTAGTAAGAAACCTTTGTTAAGCATGCACCTTACATGAAGACAACAATTTCTTAACAGTAATTATCTTAATTTTTTTTGGGGGGGGGGGGGGGGGTTAATGGGAGCAAAAGCTTTTAAAAGCCCCTCAGTCTAGTTGGTCTGTCACTGTGACCTTTTCTTAATGATGCTGATAAAGGTGACGTTGTCACAAAACATTACAGCTGCTTTGTATTCTTAACAGAGGGACTCAGCAAAACAAAATGAGCCTTATACATTCTGAAACTTTAAATGAAAATTTCTGGATCGAGTTTGGTTGTCACATACACATATCAGTCACCATTATAGTCTAAATTATTATATAAAATTATATTGAATTATTAGAAAATTGTATAGCTTTGTTTGGCATATGTGCGAATTATAGACAATACTTGTACTTTTGTGTTTCTGGTATATTATACAATGGGTTGGTAATGATCAGTGTCAGGGCTTCAGCTGAATAAAATTTGTCTCAAAGCTCGTTTGTTGAAAACCTCAAAAGGTTTAGAGAACAGCCATAACCAAAAAGGTCAAAAGGTACTTGGAAAATAATTAGATAATAATACAAAAAATAAAAAAATAAACGAGGTAAATCTTTATGGAATGGCAGCTACTTAAATATAATTTATAGACCATATTTAGAAATTAAGTAAAAACCCATATTGCCTTTTTTCATGTCTTGACAAACTGCTCTTTGTAGACCTAGGCCTTCTGAACGCCTTATGTCTGAAACTATAGGCCTCACTGTGGAAGTTAAGTTAAGCCTGCTAGGTTTTTTTTTAAGATTCACGTTTAAATTAATGGTCTATGAATTTCTGGAATGCAATATTGCATATTTAAAATATTAGTTCATTCGTTTTTAAAATACATTTTTACACCTTTAGTCTACTTTACCGCGTTCGAAAAAATTACTTATGCCAATCTTTTCGGTTCTGTAAATATTCCTCTAAAATAGGCATAAACAGCTTGATATATTCCTTTTTCTCCATTTATATTAAAAGTGCATTTTTAAAGCAGTTTCTAAAGAACTCACTCAAAAGTTATTAAGCTTTTGTTGACAGTTCGGACTATTTCCGTACAGCGTCTTAAGAACACCCATGGTAATGTTTCACTCAGTCTCAAGATTCATTATTGTAATTAGGCTGCTATGATTTACGTAGATTGCTACAAAAATAAACTACATTGAATTTTCTAATAATTTTTAGGCCTACCGTCTTTCTGTGTCATTTCCTCTTACGCTCAATATCTTTCGTGACATTTATCAAACTTTCCCATATCCCAGTGACAAAAAGATGGAAGATAAAACTTCGCGCAGAATTTGTTTTGCTTAAATTCTAAGGTTTTATTTTGGTTGTAGGGCTTCTGGAAAAGCAACTTCAGCCGTCTTGTCCTGTCCTCTATTAGTAACCACAACTAGCAAGACGTGCTAGGGATTTTTTATTAATCTTTCGGTTGAATATTTATCGTTTTCAATTCTAGAATGTGGACAAAATCATTTTCGCTGTTGATGGGGAGAGGCCACAGACACTGCAATGTTTTTCATGAATGGAAAGTTCAGTCTATTTTCTTGATTTAGGCCTATAATGTTGTTACTCTGTCATTGCTTCGGCATTATTAATTTCCGACAAAAACAAACCTTTTGTACTAGACTTCAGGTTGTTGCAGACAAACAACACAACGTTGTACAAGTTCGATAACTTTGAGCTCACAATAATATTAGCTGATGTCAATGGAGTTTCTTTTCGTCAAAACATGATGTCAGAAGTGGGATTCGAACCCACGCCTCCAGAGGAGACTGCGACCTGAACGCAGCGCCTTAGACCGCTCGGCCATCCTGACATGTTATGTGTTTTCGAAATATAATTAAATATTCTATAAACAAATACAACTATGCGCGAATAAAAGATCCAATACCAAATATTCAAAGCGTTCTTTTGGTTGCCTCCCAACATTTAACCAGGGCTAGATTTATTCGGACAACAGTAAATGCTTTACTCGTGCTAATTTATGTTTATCACATATGTGGTTATTACTATTATTATTCAAGTTGTCATGTTTAACTTGTGCTATTGGATGTTTATCATAAACTAACATATGTGGTTATTATTATTGTTATTGTAGCTGTTTTTGCTATTGTTTTGACCTATGCTTTGACAATAATTACGATACAGTATTTCATAGCTTATTGAAATTGAATTGATATTGAGAGAGAGAGAGAGAGAGAGAGAGAGAGAGAGAGAGAGAGAGCAGGGAAAAACAAGGAAATAGGGCCGCCAGCTGCAGCAGCATCTGTGTTTGTGGTACTGGACGGAGATAATGCAGATCTGGCTGGCTTTCAGAACCCATGATCTGATGTGCTCCACCACAGAGATGGACACCAGCGTCAGCTGTGTGTTTACAAGGTTCAGTGTTGGTCAGCTGTCTGCTACTGGCAGGCTGTAGCGCTGCTGCTTAAGAGACCAGGCCTTCTTTTCTTCTATTGGGTTGTAGATAACGATAATTCACATGGGTGCCTGGTTCAGTGTATTATGCGTTGCATGGGCGGTCCGTTGGTTAAGGGACCAAGATAATCAAGACAGCTCTATGCTACCTGTTATATCATAATACGCACTCTTTACGTTTATTTCCATCTCTCTCTCTCTCTCTCTCTCTCTCTCTCTCTCATATGTACACAATCACACACACACACACACACACACACACATAGACACACACACACACACACACACATACACACACATACACACACTCACCTGCTCAGCTCATCCTTGCCCTGGTCAGCCCACTCAATCCTAATGACTCTGTGATAGGATTATACAGGCTTTTGGCAGCACCATAGCTGCGACTGACAGAGAGGCTGCCCTGGAAAGGTCACCAAAGGTTCACAGGGTCACAGCCTTTGAGCCAGACAGGGCACAAGATAACCGACTAGAACATGGGCGCGGGAAGAGGGTGGAAATGGGTGGGGTAGGAGTAGTATGCGGAATTACGTTCTGCAAGCGAATATTATACAAGATAGGCCATAAGGGGTTTTTTTGTGGAGGACTTTTTTTCGTAAATTTGTGTTTTTGTAGTGCGGTATAACATGGAGGTGAGGAAGATAAAAAGACAAGGACAAGAAAATCGGTTTTATGATTGACTGGAGAAGGATGACGTTGCCTAACAATTTTTTTTTATGCATGATGGGAATGGGGGATTGCAAGTGGGAGGAGAGAAAAGGATGGCGGCAGAGAAGGAGGGTGGAGAGAGAGAAGAGAAGATGAGGGAGATGGGATCCTTTGTGACAAAGCAGCCTGGAAGACACTAGTGGCCTCTCAGTGACTTCACTGTATGGGGAAAAATAATAACAAAATGGGGGACGTTGCCACAAGGCCAACTCCGTGTGCCGACACTCTTTATTTTCATCGGCAAATAGATTTTTGAATTTTTTTATTTTAAGGTGTTGCAATGACAACAGAAAGGTCCACCTCCATTTTATGGCTATCTGGCGAATCCAACCAAAACTGTTTCGTTGCAGGCTTGTTTTGCGACCCAGAGGGCTCAGATATAATTTGATATACAAATGAGTATGTAAAGCTGACTTACTGAGCGCGTGCACACACACTTTGGATGTCAAATTACACTGCTACGTTTACTATTTGATGACCTCATGGGCTGGATATAGAAACCTCATTATTGTCCTGCCGGAGGGTTCTCCAGAAGGAATTAGTTTAGACAGGATAAGATGGCCCTGGATACAAGACTGAGTCAATGAGCACATCATTCTCTCCTTATTTTACTTTAAAGATTGACCTTTTGAACTGGCAATGGTTCTGTCAAATACACGTCAGTCAGTTTTTTTTAACTGTTGGTTTGAATTTTGGTAAAAGTGATTACGTGCCCACCAACTGTGCATTTGATACGCATGTTTTGCAAACACCACATTCATTCATTAATAGTTTAGACCAGGTCTTGCTACAGCTATAGATCTTTCAGAGATGTGTGAGGGTGGCATGTATCACAATGACCTTGTGGTCAGTTTCTATTACAACCTGTAGGTGGCGCTCTAACTCTGTAATCATCCACCTGTTGATTTTTCAGAGTAAAACACGGCAGCAAGACCAGAAAAACCTATACAATTTTGATTTCACTTAAAGTTGCCCAATACAAAATAAATTGACGATGTAGTCTGAGGAATATGTTGTATTCAAAAAGGGTTTGAGGAATCATTAAATAATGCAAAAGCAAAAAAGAATTTGGTAAATAGTCACAATAGTAATAATGATTATACAATCGAAATGCCTCTCTTGATTTAGAAAAAACAAAGTTGATGAACTAAGAAATAAATCGTTTAAAATTACTATTTAGAAATCGATGTGTTTTGAAAATATGATTGTATGCAGGGTATCACATGTACAGGAATTGGTGGGGGCGGTCGGGTGTTAGGGTGGGTGATACTTTCTCTATGTACATGCATGCCCGTAGTGAATTCTCAAGACACAAGAACTACTGTAACCCACAGACATTCCAGACAAACAATGACCAAGCTCTACATCTGGCCCTCGAGGAGCCCCATGGTCTCCGCAGACCACTACCTCACTGCCAGTCTCACCATGATGACATCACAGAGGAAGACGCTGTCTGCCGGACTAGCACAACGTGGCACAGACAGCTGATCAATGTCTTTGAGTCACAATGCGAGAGGAAGCGGGGAGTCTGGGAACCAAAAGTGGGTACAAACTGGCACACTTAGCAAACTGTGACGTACACTGTCTACTGTCCCTCTTTCATGGCACTCACTAGGTTCAACGGACAGATTGTTCAAGGGGTTTGTCTTGCTGAATTCGCATGCAGAGATATGGTCGATAACTGTGGTTGATAAATGTGTGTGTGTGTCTGTGTGTGTTTGTGTTTTTGTGTCTGTGTGTGTATTTGTGTGTGCTGGTTTGTATGGGTTTGTGCCTCTTGCACAACAGTTAAGTAATGAATGGCAAGTAGTCTATGGACGCACATTACAGTCCGACCGCACAATTACATCAGTATATTTAGCCTAAAGCTTTGGCTATTTGCTGACATGCCCCATTTGTTATGTAGTTTGTTACACAGACATAGTCTGTCACACAAGAAAAACATCAACAAACATAATACAGACACCACTTTAACACACACACACACACACACACACACACACACACAGAAACCCATGTGGAAGCATATTCAGCAGGATAATCGTCAAAAGTTCCCACTGCCACGGCTCTTAGAAGCCCAACAGACAGAATGAGATCTTCATCAAGGAATGTCTCCTGCTAAAGCTGGATTACATCCAGTAATGATACTACATGTTATCAGTGACATAGAGCTGCCCAGTCTCCCTCTCTCCCTCCCTCCCTCCCTCTCTCACCCCCTCCCTCTTTCCCTCGCCCTTCTGCGACTCTCTCCCTCTTTCTGTAAACCTGTCTTTGCTCTGTCTCTTTCATTCCTCTCCTCTATCGCTGTTAAATACTCTTCTCATTCGCTCTTCTGAGAAAACATATAACAAACGAGATCCTGACAAACAGTAAACATCCTACAAAATCCCCTGATGTCCTCAGCTCACCTTGTTTTTAAATCAACATAATTGATAAAATAAACTAATGTATTTAACACTTATCACTTGATGAGCATGCACCAAATAACATTGTTTTAAAGTCTGGACAATAACGAGAGTGATTGCTGAAAACGTCCTGTTCCTATCCCAAAGTTGACCTCTAACCTACACAGCTCACAAACATACAGGCTGGGTGAAGAAGTCTGAGAGGCCTATGCGTACTTACCCCTGGGTCGCCCCTGTATGTGTCCATCCCACAGTTTCTCTCGCTCGCTCTCGCTCGCTCTCGCTCGCTCTCTTTCTATCTCTTTTTTTTCTCTCAGTCTTCCCTCCTTTTATGTTGACCTCCCATCTCTCATCTCTCTACCCCATTCTTCATTTTCTGTCCTCCTCTCCCCTGCTTCTCTCTTCCTCTCACTCTCTACCCCCCTTTCATTCACTCCCTCTTGCTCTTTCTTTTTTAAATGTTGTCACTTTTTCTCTCTCTCTATCCACAGACCTTTAACCCTGCGGCTGTGTGTCATCTCTGAATCGTGTCTGTTTCCCAACTGACCAGTTTTAACGGTCCCCTGCAGGAGCCCTTCCTTCTGTCCTCTGCTTTCTTCTCCCCTGCTAGCACCCCTCTCTCCCTGCCCGTTTTAACTCTTCGTCGACCATTTTCTCTCCAGCGTGTAACTGTTTTTCACCCCTGTCCCTCCCTCCTCCCCTCATTTGGTCGGCCTTTTTGTACCTCGCACCTCACTCGCAACTCGCTAATTTGTCTGTGCCAAATCGCGCCCCCTCCTCCTCCTCCTCTTCCCACTTCCTCCCTTCTCTCCCCTCTTCACAATTTCTCTTCCTCTTTCTCTCCCTCAACTCCTAGCATATCTCGCACTTCCCATCTCCCTCCCGGCCTCTCAAAGTCTCTGCTTACCACAAGCTCTCTCTACCCGCCCCCCCCCCCCTCACCCCCCTGCCCCCCCCCCCCCCCACCCCACCCCCCACCCC
>JAVQIZ010163580.1:0-22094 GCA_036023535.2 Galaxias brevipinnis
CATTTACAGATCTATGCACGCATTCACAGATTTGTCTACACATATACAACTCTCAATACACTTGCAAATCTGAATACAGACGGATCTTTTTTATACACTTACAAACCTGATTATGACGCACGGATTGAGATACAGATACACAACTCTCCACTCGCATTTGCAAATAGTTTTGCTACAATAATGACCCCATAGAAATTGCTCTACAAAGTGTTTTCCACCCACGGAAGATTGTAGTACGCGCAACTCTCGAAACCAGAACAGATCTCTGCTCTACTGGGCTACACTACACCGCATACATAAATACATTTAAATGAGAGAAACAGCTAGCGCATTTAGGTAGAAATAGATCATATCAAATTTAAAACGTTTTGAGATCTGCATTTGTATTCATATTTTTACTCGAAGCTGTAGGCCTTTGCCTTGGGTGCAACAGATTTTGCCCTGGCTGTGCACTACCATCAGAAATACTGCTATATCTGAGGCTAAATGTCTCTTGCACAATGATATGATTTACTAACCGTTTGTGATGATGAATTCTTTTTTTATTACCTTACTTTTCAGTTGGCCCTAATTCCACGACTGATACTGCATCCTGCTGCATCATGTCTGCTCTCTCCATCCCTCCCTCTCAAGGGTCAACCACCGCTATTGGATTACAGTCGATACATAACTATGCCAACCTTCTGAATCCCATCTCTTTTGTTAGGGCAGACCAGTATGGCATAGTGACCTTTTATACTGAGGTGGTGGTTGGAGCGTCAGGGGTGGGCGAAGAGATAGCGCAGCCAAAAGAAGAGGTATATATGCATTCAATCATGTCACCATCAGAGATAGTTGTTGCTACAAGTAAAGAGGAGTGTGTTGATAAGATTATGTCTGTGCCTGCAAAGGCAAATAACACAGATGACACAGTTAATATTGCTACAGCTCTCGAAACATTGACAAAGACTTTTGCATTGAAAAAGGATGATGTACCCACACAAAAGGTGCTGGCAGTTATGGTTGGTGAATCAAATACTGAGTCAATTTGTAGTGACCTGATGGTAGAAAACATGGAAACGGCAACCAGTAAAGTCATAAATAAAGTTAGTGAGCAAAAGGAGAATGATTTTGAAGAGGAAACTAAGGTGGAGGAAACACAGGAGTTAATGGAAGACTGTGCATCCTCTTGGACTCATGCAGAAGGGATGGATAAACAGACACCCATCGGCTCGAACGAAGAGCTGGACACCTCCAGTGAAGCCACAGTTTATCAAACAGAACATACTGTACAGAATGTGCGATCATCTGCACGTCTTCAATTAAAGGCCATAACAAGTGGGCAGCAGAAGCATCTAAGTAAGATGTCAGTAAAAAAGACAGACGTGGATAAAAATATGTAAGTATGGGGGTTGAATTTTGATTGAGTAATTGTTCATTTACATTTCTAAGCCACTTAAAAAATCGATACATTTGTAATAGTCAAAGGATTTTTGTTTTTCCACAGGAACAGTGGTGATGTATCAATTGCCCCTTCAGTGATAGCAATCAGAGGAATACATCAAAGTGACAAAAAAGGTTAAACAACTGTTCTGTTATGAAGTTATATGTTGTCAAATATATTACAGAAAAATAAATCCTCATCTTGGTTTTCCCTTGCTAGATGAATCCGGTGAGATGACCTCTATTATCTTCACCTGCCCACTCTGCCCATTTCACAATGCAGATGTACACAGCCCACCTCACATCCACATACAGAACATTCGAACAGAGGAATACAAGACACTAATGGCAGCAAAGCTAAATGGAGAAGACTTTACACCATCCCCTTGCAGTACGGACATGATATTCACATCCATAAAACTTTTCCCGACAGCAGGTAATATAGAAACAGAAGATGATAATATTGATACCACAGACAGTGATGTTGCGTGGCCTTATACCCATGGCAAACAGAAGTCTCTCACATGTGAAACATGTGGTAAGACTTTCACTCGCACTTCCGATGTGAGGAGGCATCAGCTGACTCACACAGGGGAGCGACCCTTCCATTGCTCTGAATGTGACCGCACCTTCCAACACTCCTGGGATCTGGCCAAGCATGAGAGCAAGCACCATGGGAAGCCTGTCTCTTTTCCTTGCCAGCAGTGTGGGAGCAGTTTTGCCAACCTGCGTGCTCTAACTTTCCACCACAAAAAGGCTCATCCAGGTGAAAGTGAACTCCCTCAAATCTGCTCTATTTGCAGCCAGAGTTTCCCCTCTTCGTCAGAGTTACTGGAGCACAGGAGGACCCATGGAGCTAGCCTAAACTACATCTGCCAGCAGTGTGGTGAAGGTTTTGAATCCCTACTGGCACGCTCGCAACACCGGCAAACTCACCTGGTCAAGCACCAGTTTAAGTGCCCACACTGTGATAAAACATACACACGCAGAGCAGATGTGAAGAGGCACCTGGCCACACACACTGGAGAGCGGCCGTACCAGTGCAACCAGTGCAACAAGCGTTTCTCCCTTCGCTTCATGCTTATTAAACACCTCAAAGTCCACACAGGGGAGCGGCCCTTCCAGTGCTCGCATTGTCCAAAGAGGTTCACGTTGGTGTCCATCCTTACCAGGCATGAGAGAATGCACACAGGGGAGAAACCCTTCCTCTGCTCTCAGTGTGGGAAATGCTTCCTCTCACAGGGGGAGCTCTCGAAGCACCACCGGTCCCATGTGGATGACAGGCCGTATTCATGCAATCTGTGTGAGAAGCGCTTCAAGAGTAAAAAAGCACAGCAAGAACACATTTTCTCTCACACTGGTGCGCGCCCGTACCCATGCACCTATTGCGGAAAAGGTTTCACCAAACCCTACGCTCTTACACGACACCATCTCATACACACAGGAGAACGGCCTTTCCCCTGTGCCTACTGTGGTAAAACATTTCTAACGCTTGGTGAGGCACAACTACATGGTCGTATACATACAGGTGAGCGGCCCTATCCTTGCCCAATCTGTGAACTAAAATTTAAGAGTTCTTCAGAGCTGGCAAGACATAGGCGCTGCCATAGTGGGACAAGCTCAGTGAAGCCATACTGTGAGCAATGTATGAAAAGCTTTCCTTCCAAAGCCAAATTGAAAATACACTTGGAGAGTCATGCTGAGACAGAGAAGACCAAAGGTTCCAGTCCTAAACAAAATGAATAACTTGAAGCTATAGTAGTGGTACAGAATAGCCAATAAACCGTTTTATTATTTGTTGGGACATGATTTTGCAACAGTCAGTTTTTATTGGAAACCTTGATCTTTTCTAACAGGTAGGTCAGGAAGCTACTGCTAAAGATGTTACCCTGTGTCTTAAAGCAAAAAATATTTACAAACTACCAAGTCCAAAAATGTTAAATATTTGCCATCTGTTTAAATGTATTTACTACTGCATTTCAATCTGTTGCACCTAAGGTTTAGAAGAACTATTTCTGAATTATCAGTTTTTTCTGGCAGGATGTCTTAAAAATATCAATGTAATAAATAAATAAAACAAACCTGAATTAATTTTCCTCTTTTGTCTTTTTCTTGGTTGTTATACACACCTAAAGATAACTTAAGGCCTATGAGGAAAACGTTATGGCCAATGGAATATGAGTCAGCAAGCTGTTTATAGACCCTATAAAAGTACAAATATCATAAACTTAACCAGTTGACGAAAAAAAAAATCTAATCCTTTGAGATAAAGACTTCATCTCTGCTCCAATAGCTATAATATGCAATGTGTACAGGCTTCCTGAAATAGTGCAGTTGAGACATGCAAGAATAAGTGATGATAAGGATGCTCGCTGGAAGAAAGTCCAAATTCAGACAAGGTTTCCTATCCACCACCATGCTAGTCATAACGGTACGCACCTCAATGTCTGTACCTTGTCAGATTGATGGCTATCCGTTTCAAACAAAGCTAATATTTAGCCAGTTCGTGTAATTAGCTGAAGGAACATTAATGTGCGGTGGTGTGTTCACAGGGAATAGGATGAGGTTACACTGAAAAGAGGGGGCATGACCGATGACTGAAATACGATAAAGCAACAGAAATATGGTAGTCCATGTTTCGCTTTAATGTACTTTCTGCAAAAATAGTGCCATGATGTGATTAGAAAACAGGCTATTTCAAAGACTAAAATACATATTTTAAATGTTGGGCTTTGATCTGTGTTGTCATGGTTCTGACAATTTTAGCAATATTTTCCCTTACTTGCAGTGAAATTCCTTGAAAGCTGTACTTTGATGGAAATGTATGATCTTTGACCCTATTGATGGTCTTATTATGCATTCAGTTGCCGTGTGCGGGTTCATTAACCCCTCTTCCTTTACCTATGCGCCTGTTGAAGGTGAAACTAGTTTTCCTTAATAGACCTCAGTAATTGTCTTCGAACTAATTAACCAATTTAGAAGTGCCCTTCTTAAACAATATAAGATGGTGGCATATTGATAAACGTGCATATATTATATACACATATATTTACAAATAGTTTGGTCCAAAATAAATATATAATGATAGAAAACACAACATTTTATTATCCACTTAATAGGCTTAAAATACATAAAGTTAAGTTTACTTCCACATCATCAACACCAATTTTAATGGTCCTAAAATAGGTTGTGTCCTAGATATTTTATATTGATCTAATGATCTACTTTCTTCACTTACTGTACACCATGAAATTAAGGTATGTTAAGAATCTTCAGACCTGAATGTGAAAATATGTGTGTGCCTCCTGTCTATTTGTTTTTATAGGTTGGGGCATGAAACATCAAATTCTCATCTCAAGGAAGATTGTTTTTCTGGCTGACTGGTGCCATAAATGGACCATAGTTGGTACTTAAATCCAGATGAGTCTCTCCTCCACACCGAGAGAGGGTGTGCATGGGTGGATTCCAAATCTGTACCACCACACACACCTCTACCAGAGTGAGTAAAAGAGAGGGAGAGGGAATCAGCGAGCAAATGGGGATGCAGCAGTCAACGTTAGGACATGGAGCATTGGTGACCATGCGGGTGGAAAGAATGGTCGGAATAAACAAATAAATAAGGCAGAGAAAAGAGGGCTGTGGATGCAGATAACACTTCAATGAGAGAACGAGTCAACGAGATTTACGGTCAGGTTGGGTGCAAGGGGGGCTCCGAGGTGAGTTAACGGCTAGTCATAAAGAATTGAGAGAAGGTGGTGCAAGAAAACAAGGGTGAGGGCGTAGATACAGAATTTGAGAGAGAGAGAAAGAGAGAGAGAGCAGTAAATAATACCATATTCAACATCATGAGCTGCGCACTGCCCTATGACTCCCTGCCTGCCGGACTGAGTCCCAGCAGACGAGCTGTGGAGTGGGAACACGAGCATCTAGCGGCACGGAGGCTTTCCTCTCCCAGGGGTCTGGGCCACCTCACTCCATCAGCCACGTCGCGCCGACCCTCAGCGATCCCAGGCTACATGCTCCCGCCCTTCCAGACGCAGCAGGAGCAGCTCCAGCATCAGCATCAGCGCCTCTCTCTGTCACTGTCCTCTGAGGCCTCCCTGGCGCCCCCTGCTCTCCCCGCCGCCGGCGCAGCACAGCCCTGCTGCCGTATGGTGGGTGTCATGCACCTACTGCGCCTGGCCCTGCTGGTCTTTAGCTGCCTCTTCTGGGCGGCTGGCCTGGCCATCTTCACCCTGGGTGTTTGGGCACAAGCCTCGCTGGCCGACTACATGTTGCTGTCAACCAATCGCTACCCCAACGCCCCGCTTATCCTCCTGACTACAGGGGCTGCTGTCACCGCTTGGGGCTTCCTGGGTTGCCTGGGGGTGGCTGCCAAACTGCCCTGCTTGCTGAGGGCGTTCGGCTTCTTCCAACTGGCCGCACTGATTGCGGGCCTGGCAGCTGGACTTTCCGGCCTGTTTTACCGTGAAGACATTGCAGGAGGATTCCGCAGTGGACTGCAGCAAGCAGTTGAAGGATATGGTGAAGACGAGGGCCGTGCTGATGCTCTGGACAGCCTGCAGAAGGCCTTAGAATGCTGCGGTGCTGAGGGATGGAGTGACTGGTTGACTTCTGACTGGGCCAACCAAGACGCTTTTTTGTCCCCTGGTAATAGCACCATGGTTTCATTACCTGACAGCTGCTGTGTAAGACGCAAGGGCTGCAGGAACCGACCCCTACTGGCTGCTGGGAGTGACGGGGTAGCAGCCGCAGGAATTCACCCCCATGGCTGTTTCAAGAAGGTCTTCAGTTTTGTTGACAACAATGTCTTCCACATTGCTGCCACTGTGTTGGGGCTGGCCTTAACCCAGATAGGTGGCATTGCTCTTGCTTGTTTGCTAGCCAACAAACTGGTAGCAGGAGAACTGCAACACCCTTTGGCCCGATAAAAAATACTTCAAGGGGCATCAGATTCATCACTGTTTTACCTGGGATTTAAAAAGAATACACAGTCCAATATGCACAACTTCACAAAATGGACAGTGTTGGGATTTCTCCTTCCCTGTGTTGTTAATATCCTAGGCTCACCAGCAGTTATTTACAATAACCATCAGCAGAGACAATACAGTGATAAACCTGAAATTGAGGTAAGCTGATCCTCCTACTTTCTACATTTATTTCCTTGCTACTAAAATAGTGTGTTGTGAAAAATTTCAATGGGAATTATGTGTAATATTAATCCTATCTGTAATAGATTAGTGCTACGTCAAATTCTTCATTATTTAATTCTGTGTATAATAATAATAAAAAAGCAATACCATTTTTAAGTAATGTAATACCATCATAATTCAGGTGTTTAAAGTAAATTCTTAAAGTCAAAACTGCTCAAAACAAATGAATCTGTTTGTGTGAAGTTATGAGCTACAGTAGTTGGTTATATCATAATTATAAATAGTTTAATATTGGTGTGTTTTATCCTTTCTATAGTAATTCCAATATAATTTGCATCATATTGCATGTTTAGAATCAGCTACATTTGTAAGACTTTTTTGTGTTGAAATCTCTTTGAAGTTAACCTATGTATAATGCAACACTTTACATCTTGTGTAATGTCCCTAAATATTTGCATGATATAGACATAAGAGTATGTGAAAATACATACAAGCATGAAGCAGTGGGTATTTAACTATTACTTAATTGTTGTTTTAACTTGTTTCTTCCTTCAGTTTTTATGAACATTATGTTCAAAAGATGAGTCCTGGTGGAATTGACATACATCTTTAGTTACTTTACTGTGAATAAACTGTTGCAAAATATTTAAATCCAATATTTTAATTTAAGATAATAATATAATGTTATGCTATATCTGGGAGAGCAGGTGGTGTACTTACATCTCCATGAATCTCCCCAACCAATGTTAGCTTTACAGTGTATATCACCCAGTGAATCAATAAAAACCATAATGTACTGTTGCAAAACAAAATTGGTTTCCTGCCATTCCCATTACAATTATGCATTGTGATTTCTTCTGTAATTGTTTGGGGCTTGTGTTGTGTATTCCATATACTATAATGGTAACTATATATTGTAGTAAAAATGTGTGATTGTGGCAGGCATGAACACAATTATAGATCATATCTAATTAATAGTGAACAAATAAATATATACCTCACATAGAATATGGTGAATAGGTGCACAAATGGGAATTTCAAGGTTTGTTGTTTCCCTGTTGTTGAATATAATGTACATGATTAGGCTATCTTGCTATAAGCTATAATACTTTACGCAAATACTCATTGAAATATACAGTTCAATGACACTAAAGACAAAGATAAAATATACTATGCAATGCTTTTTCTGAAATAAATGATCATATCTCCAACTTCACTCTAATTTGTTCTTATTTCTCACACCCACATAAGAAATTCATATGGAGAGGTTTTGCTTATTTTAATCTCTTGAACATATATGCCAATAACTAAAAGTAATTGAACAGCAGAGACAATCCTCATACCATTGCTAGAAATTAACACTTTTTTTAATGAACTAGCTAAACTGAGATGTTAAAACAGGTTGCTCTGCTTTCAGATGTATCTCCTTATCACTAAAAAAGGCAAATAAAAATATCCTATAGACCTCAGATGCTTGATTGCTTTCCTTTAATGGGGAGAATCCAATCTGGAATATCGTCAAAGTAGTACATTGTCAGCATCAGTAGTTGTTGACTCAAACTGTGCCTTTCTATGCTGTCACAAAACTCAATGTACTGTAGGCCTATTGGCCATCCGAATGCTATTTAACATAAACCTAAGAGGGCAAGGATGATCACATTTACCATTCACAATAATTACTGCACTGGAATTATCTTATTACAAAATACCTACTGCTGTTTTAAATAACATATTGTGGTGCAGGCATAATAGCAAATGTAACCTACCTGTCATAACGACTTCAGAAAATAACTGGGCCTTATGTTAATCTGCTTTATTATTAAGTGTTACACACATTTAACAATAATTGTTCCCTGCCCCGTCTCCCCTCTTTGGAAAACGTCATAGTTCCTCTAAAACCTTCTGCCCAACACTTAACAAATAATTAATAAAGAATCTAGCCTACGCGCACGATTAGCGCTCAGAATATCCCCCCATATGTGGGTCAATCATTGCCTAGTTTATCTCCACCCATTTTTGCCTGCCCAACTTCAGACTGCTTAGGTACACACTGAAAGCCACATTCCTGTTGAATATTCAGATAGGTTTGGTATGTAGGGTTTGAGGACACAGTCTCCAGAAATGGACCTGAAATCCGAACTTCTGAAATCTATCTGGTATGCGTTCAGTTCCTTGGACGTGGGACAATGCGGAAAAGTATCAAAATCCCAACTAAAGGTAGGAATCGAATGCTGTTCGAAAACGTTATCACGAAATGGTTGTTCTAATGTTGTGTGTGCTCTATCTCGGCAATGCCTGAAACATGTTATGTGAAAAATAGGTTACTGTGTTTTCTCAACCGCATTAAATATTTTTTTGTATATCTTTGTTCGAAGTTCTAGCGATTGAAACAGTCCACAAATGAATGATAATGACTTTTGATCTGATTTTAATCGCCTGTACTCTTGGCTATCACAAGTCTTGGCAATCAAACCATGTCACTGGACTTTGCTGAGTCAGTATATTACATGATACTGTATCATAACATACTGTAGCACAGTAGGCCTACCAGAACATTAAAAAGAAAAGTTCATATTGTTCAGGTTTTCGCCGTCTCATCCAACTCCTAAATGTCTGTTCTAACAAGTACAGACAAGTTTATCAGCCCTTTGGGACAGGAATTCCAGGAAATAGCGGACTAAGTTACAGACATGCTCAGTACTCAAAATAAGCACCCCATGGGTGTGATTACGTGCCGTCCGTTATTTAGGAAGGAATGTTACCCTATGTTTTTCTCATTCAGGTACTCTCCCATAACCTGTACACAGTATTAAACATCCCACATGACCCCATGGCTCTGGAACAGCACTTTCAAGATGATGATGATGGACCAGTGTCTAACCACGGCTATATGCCCTACCTCGACAAATATATATTGGATAAGGTAGCCTAATGCAGAAACTGTCCAGCATTTCTCCTTTTTTGCCATTGTTTGTTCATAACCTTACTTAATTAATGTCTCACTTTGTTGTGTTGCAATATTGTCCATGCAGTTAGTATAGCTTGAATTGATTTGCAATAACCAACCTATAGTGATGTGCATAGGTTAAAGCAGGGACGTTTGACAAGGAGCAGTTTGATGAGCTGTGCTGGATGATGACCATGAAAAAGAACTACAAAGGCAGCCCAAACACAGCACTCTCTAAGAGAGATTGTTTTAAACTTTTTTGTCTGTTCAACCTGTTCTCTGAAGACCACTACCCACTGGTCATGAGACATGAGGAGGTGAGTAAAAGAGAGGAGCTAGGGGAGTGGAAAGAGGTCATTTAAATAGACAGTGCCTGTGGTATCCCAGGATAGAGAAGATCCTGATTGTACAAAGGCACAGATTAAGTGGAAGGATCGAAATGAAGAATTGAGAAAGGGAAGTGCCATGGTAGAGCGAGATAGAAAAATAGAATTGTAATTTTGAACAGGTTGTAATTCATATTTGTGTTTTGTTCTGAATCACTTTTTAGGACAGATATGATCACTATTATGTTGCTGTTTTTTCTTTTACACATTAAATGTTGGATTCAGTGCAGCTGTTTTAAGACCCTAACAATAGCAACATAATATTATCTATCAATAGAATACTTTAAAACAAAAGCATAGGTAGGCTAAACAAACAATGTGGGCAGGTTTGAATTTTAAGTTGCAGGAAAGTAGTCAGTACATCACATTAAAAACTGACTTTAAAACTTAATTAACCACCAAGATTCGAGTTTGTAGAGTTCAATGATTGATTAATTAAACGGTTGAGTGAACTACAGTGTTTCAAAGAATTCTAACAGTGTTTTTAATAATGTTGTTAGGTTCATATCTTTTGGTTGAAAAACACATTTGTGGTATTTTTAACATGTCTCTTCTAAAAGTGCATTAAACCATCAGAAGAAGAAAAAAATTTGAATGTTGATGAGGTCTTCCTTCCTGGTCTTCTCCTTGCCTAGATGTGGTTTAGATTTCTTGTCCACCAAAGTTTGCACAATTTAGTTTGCTATAAACAGGGATTGTTAATCATTTATTTCATTAGGTTGATTGAACGGAAACCTTTTTGAAACATTATTTACTCAGGGTTAGACAAACATTTATATTATTTTAACCAAACTACTGTCTTACCCTAATATTCTCAAATTAGTTTAGTCTGAAATTTAAAAAATATTTTTAGTATTGAATAATATTTCATGAAAAACACATTTTAAAGATGTTTTGGTTTTTCACAGATAGACTATCTGCTCAAGAAAATCTCCATGGCAATGAATCAAGAATGGGATAGGAGTCACTTGGATAATCTGCTCTCCCAGGATCCCTCAGTGGAAGAAGAGGGCATGTCAGTATGGAAATTCCTAGAAAACATGGGTACTGGGGGGCTGCTGAAGATCACCAATGTGGAGGCCTTTAGTCTAGCACTTGAAGATGTCTATCAAGAGATGTACCACAATGTCCTCAAGAGGGTGAGCTCAGGATGTGTGTATGTGTGTGTGTGCATGTGTTTGTGTGCTAGTATTTAGTATTACACATCTTTGTCGTTGACTATCTTTCAGTGTTCTAGGTTTTCTCTCTTCAGTCACTTTATCTTATTTTGTCCAGGTCTCATTAACCTCCCCCTGCATTCCTCTTTCAGGGTTACATGTGGAAAAAGGGTCATTTACGTAGGAACTGGACCGAGCGTTGGTTTGTGCTCAGACCTTCCTCCCTGGCCTACTATGTCAGCGAGAACCTGAAAGAGAAAAAGGGGGAGATCCATCTGGACAAAAACTGTGTGGTAGAGGTGTGATATTTTGAGTATAGGCCTATATAGACTATATATAGAGGGCAAGATATTTTTGGTGTCTCTTATAGTTGTTGATGAGAACACAAGAGAATCTCTTTAAATCAAATTTAAATCAAATAATTTTTCTAAGGCTATTCCAGACAGGGAAGGCAAGCGATGTCTGTTCTGTGTGAAGACCCAAAGTAAAACCTATGAAATGAGTGCTACTGACCAGAGGCAGAAGGTAGAATGGACACAAGGTGTGGTATCTGTATTATTGGCTAATTTAGATGATTGTGTAATTTATTGAATGATAGACAAAGTTATATGTGTCTGTTCAGCCACGCAGACGGCACTTCGTCTTCAGATTGAAGGCAAGTCCTCCCTCAACCATGAGCTTAAACTCCGGAGACGGGTCCAACGGGAACACAGTCAACGAGAACGCAGTCATAGCGCCCAAAGTAGCTGCAGCAGCCAGTCAGAGGAAACCACTGTCCGGGATTCAGAGAGAGAGAAGGAACTACAAGAACTGGAGATAGAAAATATAATTCAGGTGAAACAGAAAAGAGATTGAATATGTGTGCAGTATTTTTGATAGATGCATGTTAACAATATATAAATATATCCAAATGTTTGTATCAATTTGTATCTTTTCTCACAGCGTGCAAGGGAGGTAGAGGCTGAGCGTAGAGATAAAGAGAAGAAAGAGAGGGCACAACTGAAAGATGTTCAAAGAGATCTTGAGAGGCAGCTGAAAGAAGCAGAAAAGGTTTAACCATTACTTTGGTTGATTCAATGGCTTTTGTCTTTAATCACATCCAAAAGCATTATTTTGAACAAATTCAATTGAGTCTATTGATTCTGGTGAAATGTAAATCAATGTGCGAGGGTGAACACTCATATTCGTATGTTTGAATATATGTTCCCTAAGCTGAGAGAGAGCATGCAGGCGGAGATGGAAGAGAAGGAGAGGAAGGCTGAGCAACAGAAGAAACGAATTCAGGAGCTAGAGCTGATTCAACATAAGCTGGAGACTGCTCTCAAAACAGAGATACAAGCTCGTCTGGAGGAGGAAAAGGCTAGACAGGAGGTGGAAAGGTACAATTTCATGCGCAGCCGTCCCTAACAAACATTCAAAGAAACGAGATGGTTACAGAAAATAAAAACAATGGCCTCATGGCTGCATAATAAAGTGTGGGAAATGTTGAAGGAATCTGTTGTAGTCATGAGTTTTTATTGTTGTTATTTTCTGTAACTAACTGCACTGTGCATGTTATTTTGTCCCTATGCCAGGTTACATCAGGCTGAGGAGGAGAAGAGGAAGCAGTGTCGGCTTCTCCAGGAGCAGCAGAAGGCAGCAAGAGACCCCAGTTCAATGCAGGAGGGGCCAACTGGGGCTGAAGCAAAACTAGAGGTTCCCTCGGCCCTGCACTGTGCCTCACAGGAGTTGCAGAACCTTCAGGAAACCTACCAAAAGAGCCATCAACACCTTGAGGTAAGTGGAGAAAATCAGAATATGACATGGATAGGAGTGACTTATTTTTACATAGTGTATTACCTAAAGGGAGAATTTAAAAAGGAAAAACAAAAATATATTATGTATTAAAAATGTGTTACTTTCAAGATTGGAATAATCCTGTATATGGTGAGGGAGGGACTATGAAGAAACTCCAGGGTTGTTAGTCTTCAGTTAGAATGTCCATTGGAAGCTATGAACTGTGTTGGTTTTCCATTTCTCAATCTGTAGGAGGTACAGGAAAAACTGAGAAATGCTAGTCAGCATGTACGTCACTGGAATGTCCAGCTCAACCGCATGATGAAGCCCATCGCTCCTGGGGGTAAGACCGTCTCGTTCACTTTTTGGTGCGACAAGATAATGATTTTGCAGATTTAGAGACATTGTTATATCAAATCAACTTACCTTCCATTTATATTTTTCTTTATGCTTCAGTTAGATTTTGTTTGGGTAAAAGCTAGCAAGAAATAAATCAAGTCAAAGCTAACATTAATCCTCTAAGGTTTTCACTTGAAATTGTATTTTGCCTATTTGTAGACCGTGAGGAGCATTGGCTACCATCAAAGAACACATGTCCCAAACAGGAAGATGCCTTAGCCAGCAGTGAGTTCATCACCAAATTCCAACCCAGACGTGATCTGGACTCTCCACAGCTTACAGACAGCCAGTCATCAAAGGACAAGGAGATACTTGTGGAACAGATGGAGGGTGTCCACCTATTGGAGGCATCACAGACAGAAGCCAATGGACAAAGTTGATAGTATTTGATTTGAATTATGTGACATTCCTAAATGGTCAATTAAGAATCTGCTTGCTTCATCATGATTTAAATACAGCACCTAGAAATGTGATACTGGGTGGCATTGTATTTATTAAATAATTATAAAAAAATAATATGAAATAGCAGCGTGCACTGTTTATATATATATTTAAAATTTGACTTTGGGGCATAGCATATCGTTCAATTATATATAATTCATAATATCAGTTCATATTATAAAGGAATGCCAGCTAGGGTTGAAGAACGGTTGCAGAAATTGCTGAAGTTAAAGGAATTTTAAGCAAAATAATAAACTGTTACGTGTAATGTATTAAATTCCAATGCGTGCTTGTTTTTAAACGGTGTACGCATACCAACGTAGATGGCAGTGTGGGCTCGGTGCGTCCCAGAAATCGAGAAGTCGACGAAGAGTAGCAGACCGACTTGACAAAACAATATGGCGCTGCCCACAAGTCAAGTTGTGTTAGTGAAATGTGTTTCAGTTAATGATAATGACTAACGCCCAGCCGAAATCTTAGGTTTAGTAGGTTAACTAGGTTATTGATAAATAGTATTTCATCATCCTGCAGTGGTTCTAGCTATACGAATGATAGGGCTGTAGACATGATGGGACTCCCGAGCAAATCATTTGCTATCAATTTGAGAATAGCCACACGAGCGCTCATTCTCAGGTCGTTCTCCATATCCAGCCATATGTCGAAACAGAATGTTGTACAGAATGTAACTCAGACTCTAGCCACGGTTCCTTCACCTGAAAAGGAGCTGGAGGAGGAGAAACAGACACTGAAAAGAAAGCCAAGCGACTGTTCAGTGCTGCTTTTCCCTGGGCAAGGGAGTCAGTTTGTGGGAATGGGTCGGGGATTGTTGAAGTATAATAATGTAAAGGAAATGTATAGCGTAGCAGAAAAGATACTTGGATACGACTTGCTTTCACTGTGCTTAAATGGTCCTGAAAACGAGCTGATGAAGACAGTCCACTGTCAACCTGCAGTGTTTATTGCGTCACTGGCAGCAGTTGAGAGACTAAACCACGAAAATCCTACTGTAAGTAGCTTAATTCCCCCCTCCCTCCTGGCATATCAGTGCTTTTGTAAAGCAATGCATGTCTTCTGTGGCAATTATTGTTATAATTACTTTTTACAAATCTCTCCCTAGGCCATTGAGGGTTGTGTTGCTGCAGCAGGATTCAGTGTAGGAGAATTTGCTGCCCTGGTGTTTTCTGGGGCAATTGATTTTACAGAGGGTATGGAGCTTTATGAGTATTGTTCTCTTTTAAGGATTTAATCCCAAATCATGTTTGCCATGACCAAATTGATAATGAATAATAAGTCTGACATGTGAAACTGGTTGTATATACTGTGCGACTACTACAATTCTAATCAATTACCCGTCAGCATTGTATGCGGTAAAGGTAAGAGCCGAGGCCATGCAGAAAGCGTCAGACCTGAATCCTAGTGGAATGCTCTCCGTGATTGGTCGACCCCAGGCCAAATACAAGCATGCTTGTCTGCAG
Organism: Galaxias brevipinnis; assembly: GCA_036023535.2. Classification (NCBI taxonomy): domain Eukaryota; kingdom Metazoa; phylum Chordata; class Actinopteri; order Galaxiiformes; family Galaxiidae; genus Galaxias; species Galaxias brevipinnis. Next base: position 15,157 of record JAVQIZ010163580.1, read on the forward strand.
GCCAGAGAGCATTGCAAGAGCTTGGGTATCCAGGAGCCCGTCTGCAGCGTGGCAAACTACCTTTTCCCTGATGGCAGGATAATTGCTGGACACCATGAGGTATCAATGCCAATGACATAATTAATACATCAGACATCAGTATATTGTTTGTTGTTATATAACAGCTAGACTAGAGTGAAAAAGTAAATGGTTAATTGTATCGAAGTGAAGAATTTACTCACCCAAGCCTGGGCAACCTCCTTATCGATTGTCTTCCCATTACTATTGCAATAAAATATTGATGAAAAAGAGACTGCTGCAACTTCACCCGTACGATATTTACAAACGCCATGTTTATTTTACCGTCTGCAGATATTGAATATTCACTATGGTCCGTGTTAATATGGCTGCCCCTGTGCTCCTCTGCCAAGGCACTGGACTTCTTGCAGAAGAACTCCCGGAAGTTTCACTTGATGTGGACCAAGCTTCTCCCTGTGAGTGGGGCCTTCCACACAGAGCTGATGGAGTCTGCCAGTGAGCCACTCAGGGACGTCCTCAGACAAGTGGAGGTCAACAAGTCCATCCAATTGACTAATCAGATAGATAATAGTACCAAATATTAAGTAGGATGTTTGCGCAAACAATCAGTTGAAACTGCAGTGTATTTGGAGTGTCTCTATGTGAAATACTCTTCCCATACTGTATCTACTAGTTTGATTTAAATTTTTATATTCTTGTTTAAACTCCCTGCTCTGTAAAAACAAGCAGTTATACTTGTGCTACTATTATGACACACTCGCTTAACCAAGCTTTTAAGCAAAGCAAAATAATTTTCTATAGTGCCCAACTGCTAACGCAACATACATATGTTGAGGCAATTTTGCATAAAAACGTTAGGGAAACCTGACTTTCCTGACAACATTTTATTTGTATATTTTCCCATGCAGGTTCGACGTCCAGATATCAGTGTGTATTCCAACGTGGACGGAAAGCGCTACATGCATGAGGGACACATTCGTAAACAACTGGTCAAGCAACTGGTATCAGCTGTGAAATGGGAACAAAGTATACACGAGATATACGAGAGGACACAGGGGCAGAGTTTCCCTCATACATATGAAGTTGGACCAGGGAAACAGCTAGGCGCCATGCTACAGAGGTGCAACATGAAGGCGTACAAGAGCTATACACATGTGGATGTGATCACTTACGATGACTGAGAAGGTTGAAGATATACAGGAAAAGACACATAAGGACATGCATAAAGGTTGCCAAAAAGAGTGAGCTTGGCATAAGAGGTTAATGAATACACATACAGATGTGCCTACTACTGCCACTGTGCTTTTGGTATTGGAGTACTCACACTGTGGTGACAAGTTTGGAATTGAAATGCACTCTAACTAAACTTTAGTCTTTCATGCATTTTGCGATGTTGAGTAAACCCAACAATTATGTATTTTTTCAGTTATGTTTATTTGCATCAGATTAATATAAATCATTTTTATTAAGTCAGAAAGTCCAGCTTTCTTTGAAAACGCAAGGTCAAAAGACTATCTGCATTGAATCTTCATGAACAGTAAAATACCCAATATTCACTGCAAGTCAGCAACAGTTCTTATAGACATGTACTATCAGACATGTCATCATGATTATTTCAACGGCATACCAACACAGTCATTATTCCATTAAAAAATGCAAAAGGTTAACACACCATATATATTGTAGGAAAAAAAATCACTGTTTCACACACAATCTAATTATTAATGAACTTTGGAAAGCCACAGGAGCATTTTCTAGGCCTCACACCACCCTTTCTAAGCAACCCAGAATGCTGTGCAAATAGTTGCTGCGGCTGCCAGAGCCACAGTCACCAGTATCCCCCTGGTCCAGCCAACACAGTTCACTGATTGAATACTGGAAACCTGTAAGGGCAGGTGTTGTATATAATATTTCAGTAGAATAGGATTTAAAGAAAACATTACTTTCAGTAAAAAAAAAAAAATTTTTTTATATTACTCAAATTGTATACAAGTAGTCTCATAATCACTTTATTTGAACTAGAGCATAGTTGTCTTACCCAGGCTGCCCAGGCCTCGGTTCTAAGCCTACCCTGACCTGGAGTAGAGGCAGCCAGCCAGGCTTTTATCACAGAAGACCAGCTATGGACTTCCAACAGCTGACCTCTTATTTCCCTAAAAAAAAGAAAGAAAGAAAAGTTTCTGTCAAGGGTCCGTCAATTTAGGTTTGCAAATACACTTTTTATTTTTTTTTTATAATTTTTATTCACACTACAAATTATCTATTTTCTATAGTGTGTTTTTATGTGAGGGTACAATAGGGTATTAGAGATCAATGGCCTCTTTTACCGGTAGATGCTTCTGGTCAAGACATGGGCCGGCCTTGGCATGTTTGGCCACTGGGATGTTAGTCTCCATGCCCACTCCCTGTTCATTTGGTCTCCTATGATTGTCAGCTGACGACCGATGGTTCTGATGGCCCTGTCATTCATCCTAAATAAAAACGTATGACATTATCAGAATCAACTTTTTGCTTGTAAGTGGAAAGATAAATGTTTGCCACAAACTTAAAGACTCACTTGTTTCTACCCCTTTTCGGTTCTTAAATGTAACATGTTGCGTCTGCCTTGAACTTATATTTGAAATAAGAAATTGTTTGTATTTGCTTTGTGATGGTCCTGTCTTGTATCCTGGTGTTTAATATAGCACCAATCATCAGGGGTCCAGTTATCTTATCTACATACAGTATCTTATCTGACTTGTAGTTGTTTACCTTCTCTTGTTGAAAACACACATTTTGTAAGTCGCTTTGGATAAAAGCATCTGCTAAATTATTGTAATGTAATGAGTTAAAGTTAGTCATATGATGTCAGAACAGGCAGCTTTACCAAAGATTTTTTTATAGTGTTTTGGCAATACAACCAAAGGTTGACAAATATATGACTTTGGTGCATGCATATATCCACAAAATGCGTTCTGGGAGTTGATGAGTTGATCTGACTTTGCCTTTCCACTGTCTAACAGAAGTCACCTAACCAACTCAAATCTTTAGGTGCAAATCCCTAAATTACAATACGCAGTATAACATTTAATAAGGTTGAATGTTTAAATGTGATTTAATCATGAGTAAAGAATAACCCAACTTTCTATTTATTAATTGCTCTTAGAGGAACTAGTTATACAATGTCAAATGGCACCTTACTTTTCAGAGTATCAACTATGGAGTTTGCCACTTCATATCTTTTTCATAAATGATTTACCTCAGATTCACATCAAACAGGTTGACATTGTCCACCTCACTAGGACCAGCCTGGAGGGAAATGACACGTCTCTGCTGTCTCCTTTGTTCCACCATTTTGTTTACTAAAGGATAAAGTGTTTTGACACAGTTTATGACTTTTAACTGTGAAGTCGTCTAAATCATGATAGCATGATTAAAAACATTTTTAAGGAGCATTGTGTATGTGTGTGTCTGTGTCTGTGCGTGGCCATGAATGTGTGTGTGTGTGTGTGTGTCTGTGTGTATGTATCTATCCCCTGACTGTGTGTTATGTCTGCCAGTCATTGTCTACTTGTGTAAACAGCACTGAGTCATGTGACCAGTAGAGTTGGTAGGTGTATCACCACGGAGTTCAATAAACAAATGCTCCCCTTTAGAAAGGATGATGTCATCCTTTGGATTCGATCAACCATGTTAAATGTAAATGATTCTATCTTGAGCATAACCTAGGCAGTTGTCAGGAGTTGTCTATCAATAATATAATATTAAAACATATAATACAGAACTATATTTTGTTTCATAAACTGGAACTACAGTTTGTATCTGCCTTTACTTTGACTACTATGTTCCCTCTATTCTACACCCATACCAGGACCTATTTATTTTCGGCACCTGCTGCCAAACCGGTTCCTTTCCCTGCTCACGTGCTGGCGACAGTCTGAATGCAAATGCATAATTTCCATTTTTTCAAATTAACCCAACTGCTCCTATGATCTCAACAACATGTCATCAGGGGCTTTCTTTTTATTCAGCATATATTACATGATCATTCTATAAAACCAAACCGTTTTTCTTTAACAAGTTAACCAAACTGGTTGGTACATTTTAAATCTACTGCAAATGGATAGTAGTGTTGATTGATTTCAGTAAAATGTACAAAAATCTAAACGTTACAGTGCTAAACACAAAAAGAAAAATTTGTATTCCTTGAGTTTACCATTTTCCGTGTGATCTATAGTATTTTTCATTCCATTCCATTGTTGACAGTGACTGACTGTTTTTTTTTCGTTTGTTTTAAATATACAGCCTTCTTTATCTGAAGTTTATCTTTGCCATGATAGAACAGATGATGTCATCCCCTCCCCACCTCCGCATAACAAACAAGTGTTACGAATATCCCACTTAAAACGAATGTATGTGGTCTCATAAACTAGCCAACTAAATATGAACGATTGGCTTAGGTATCAACACGATGTTTGCATTTTGGGTCTGTGTATTATTATTTGGGCCGCGATTTTGGCCACATTTATGATATAGCAAAAGGTGCAATGCAATAATGAAGGGGAAAAAAGCTTACCTAATTTGTCGATTAAAGTAGACGCCGCCCTGTAAAACACATAAAGTCATACTTAGACTTTTTCAGACCAAAATTTTAATTGAAAACTTTCATTAAACGTTACATTAGAGCACTTACAGCAGCGTCCTTTAATCTGGTTGTTTTCAGGTAACTGCCACAATTATAAAAACAGACACGCCTTACATAGGCGTTGGAGTTTAGGAAGGCGTTGATTCATGCGCTCATTGAACTAACCATCAGAGGGCAACCTGCACCAAAGGTGAATGCGTGCCTGGCGCCCTAGCTGTGCCCCCTAGTGGCCAAAGTCAGACCGATCCCATAACCAATGCGTCCTCGGTTGCTAGGTTATTTACCCGGAAGAGGACTAGTGATACCCCGATCCTCTCACCTCTTCATCGTCGTGAAGAGGATGGACCAGTAAACACTGTCATGAAAATCATCATGTTTTGCTTGAAGAGGAATTTTGCTTTGTGAGAGCCGTGCATGGAATTTAAAGTATCCATCCAAGCTTAGACAGCTAAGTTGAAAATCCGCCTAGCTCCTGCAGCAATTCGGGGTGGACTGTAAAAAAAAAAAAGGATTAGTTGCCTGGGTAAAGTATTTGGCTGATTTTGGTTTATAGTCGGTTGCAGGTAGGAGTTGCTGTAGCATACATTTTTGGTGTGCTTTTTACAAAGACCCTGACATAAAGGAGTTTGTTACATCATGGCTTAGTTTTTGTTTATCCGTGTGTGTCTGCCATAGAGAGTGAGAAAACGTTAATTATAATAGCGTAACCGTTGTCCAGAGGTCTTGTGCAGCAGTGGATCTGTTGAAAGGGAAAGTGGAAGATGGGGATGTTGCTTATTGATCATTGACTTAAAACGATTTTCTGTTTTTCCGCCACAATACCAGGAGGGGCAATGGCTGCTAAGGTAAAATGGGTGACAGACATTGAAAAATCAGTGCTAATCAACAACTTTGAGAAGAGAGGATGGACTCAGGTCACAGAAAGCGAGGACTGGAATTTTTACTGGTAGAAAATCTCCCACCCCTAATTCCATCCACATTGTTATTCCTAAAGATCTAAAGCATTGGATTGATCTATATTGAGAAGACTGTAGTTTGTTTTTGCTGTGAATTCTCAGTATATCTTATCCTTTTCATTCTGTAAAGCGACTAATAACTTGGCATCTCATCCAGAATTAAACAGTTTATCATTCTGCAGCACATTTAAATGGTTGCCACAGGAACAAAACTTAAACCTTGTTTTTTGTTTCCATTGCATTACTGGTGTAGGATGAGCATCCAGACAATACGCAATGTTTTCAGTGTGGACACAGGCTATCGCCTTTCAGATGACCAGATGGTCAACCATTTCCCCAACCACTATGAGCTGACCAGGAAGGACCTCATGATCAAGAACATCAAGCGCTACCGCAAGGAGCTTGAGAAAGAACAGAGCCCGCTAGCCGAGAAAGATGAGAATGGAAAATACATTTATTTAGGTAGGACCGGGTGGGCACAGAGTTAGGTATAGTAAAACATTATTATATCTTGAGCACCAACTACCTCTACCCAACTTCTCTCTCTGCCACTTTTGATCCCACAGATTTTGTCCCTGTAACGTTCATGCTCCCAGCTGATTATAATTTGTTTGTGGAAGAGTTCCGGAAGAGTCCGTCCAGCACCTGGATAATGAAACCATGCGGAAAGGCCCAGGGAAAAGGCATATTCCTCATCAACAAACTGTCTCAGATTAAGAAGTGGTCCAGAGACAGTCGTACCTCAACGTCAGTCTGGTCCACATGCTAGCATCCACCCACCCACGCGCACATACACACACACACACACACACACACACACACATCACACACACACACACCACACACACACACAGTAAACAGTCTATTCTAGGATACTCATTTCCTGTGATCAAGACTCTCAGAGGTGACTCTACATGAATGGGACAACATTCTATATTCTCAGTCACCATGAGGTCATTGCTGTCAGAATTACTATACTGTGCTGCTTGTTTAAATTAGCATACATTTTAAAATGGCAATAACCCTCAAACACATGAATCATTTTAGAATTGATAAATATTTACAGTATATACCTCTGAGACTCTTGACCATAGGATGTGGATTATAGCATGTGCAGGTGGTTTGTGTGTGTGTGTTTGTGAGTGCATATACATTTATAAATATATATAAAATATAATGTATTTTTCAATATACACAGGACAGGATGTTATAATATCCATTATGTCATACTCCAAGATAAGCACTTCAAAAACCAATAATTTAGAATGGACTTGGGTTGAGCAGATATGTCATTGGGGTTTTCAAGTGGGCACCCTCCATCCCGGATGTTTCGTTAATTT
>JAVQIZ010163582.1:0-15920 GCA_036023535.2 Galaxias brevipinnis
GAAATTCATCAAACAACATAGAGCCCTTCTTGCAAAGGAGTACCTGGGACCAAAAATAAATAAGCCCACAGAAAAACCTTCCCCAAATCTCCCACACAGTTCCTCCAATACATCAAAAAGAGTTTTCAAACGGCTACATTCCCAAAACACATGAGAGACGGTTTCAGTCAAGGAGCAGAAAGGACAACCCTGAGAGAGAGAGAGAGAGAGAGAGAGAGAGAGAGAGAGAGAGAGAGAGAGAAACGCCCAAGTCACGCTGTCAACATAGTCTTAATTTACAGACCAAAGTGATTGTATGTTCACCAGTCGAAGCAGTATCAATGGGTTCTCCCTCATTCCTAGCCTAAAATATCCTGAATACTTAAGACTGGAAAGGGAAAATGCAGAAAGAGAGAGTGAGAGAGAGAGAGAGAGAGAGAGAGAGAGAGAGAGTGAGAGAGAGAGAGAGAGAGAGAGAGAGAGAGAGAGAGAGAGAGAGTAGAACATCAGTGCAGAATTAAGAGTTCAGATCAAGCTGGCAGCGTCACAAGAAGATTTTTGCTGCTTCAGAGCACAGCACAACAGAGGACTGGGATCATAAAATGTCTCTGGTGTTGGACACTGTCCAGATCCTCAGCCTTCTGGCGTATTAGAGGCCCAGTAACCTGGCAAAATTCCAAAACATCCAAGTCATCCTGCAATTTAGAAAATGCTAAAAACAAATAGAATACAGGGAATCAAATAAAGTTATCCTTGCTAACAAGTTACGGATTATCATTCCAGTTTAACATTAAACCGAATGTTTGGGATGTGAAGGATGAGCACATTACTGTAAATAGCCAACGAGAACATTCAAACAATCCCTTAAGAGATAGGTTTGATTTTGTTGAACTATAATAGAAGTTACACTAACGTAGTTAAAAAAAAAATGGTTCTGGTTTCTAAATGAGATACAGAGCAAGAGGAAGACTACAAGAATGTGCTTTGATGTATGTTGTTATGACAACGTGCTAGTTGTCCATGAGATAAACACACCAGAGAAATCTCATTAAGATCCCTGCATATCCAGTTAGTCACTACAAGTCCATAACAGCAAGTAGGCCTACATAGAATCCATTGTCCAGCAGGCTTTATTTCAATGAGACTTCAATAACCGTCACAGAAAACTAACATCTGGAGCTAGCCGGACAAATTCCCAGCTCACATATGTTGTTTTACACTTGTCATTGGTAATTTACTGCGGTGCAGATCGGTGAACAGACCTATTGTGAGGCATTTTACAACAGGCTATTGCAAAGATACCAGGAGAACAGAGAAACAGTGAAAGGAAAACATTTAAGAAAACAGGGCTGAACCTCATCTGTGTGTTTAAGGCAGTCTTGACTTTGCACTCTTTTGGTCAGCAATGACAACTGGTTGTTTTTCACTTACTATGAGGTGGGTGTCATAGAGTACAGGCTATAGGCTACTCCCAATTAAATTAAAACCAGAAAACGCTAAATCAAGGGTCTATGCATTTCCCTAGAGGGTGTGTGCATATTTATCTATTCTCATTGATGCCTCGAGCACAGAGAAGTAGGGATGGGAGCGGGAAGAGAAGGGGAGAGGGATAGGAGGTGAACAAAGATAGGAGTCATCGCTAGGCCAAATCACAGTAGAGGGAAATGTGTTCCTACCCCTAACCAACCCACTCTCAAATGGTACATGCTAAAATAGAATAACAGCTAAGGTGTCCACATTAACCTCCAAATCATTTAAAAATTACATTTATAGCATTTTTTTGTTGTTGCTTTGATCTGTTTACTGCCAACCCCCCATGTTAGGAGAAAACAATGTGGGATTACATTAACTGTATTGAGGCTGTAGGGCTGGGGTGAAAGAGGTTTGGTCTGAAATATTCAGAATGTTTAATGACACTTGCCAGTGGAGATGGTGGTAAAGCGTTTGTGTGAAGTTAGTGCTGAAAGTAAGCCGTCACTGGATACTTCATATTTCTCCAAAGTTAATGTCAAAGTGAATTTCAAGCTTTAAAATGTATTCCAGACTAGGCTATGTTGGATTATGTTCACCAGCAGGCTCACTTAGACACCGGGTCCTGTGAAACCGTTCAGAGGAGCACAAGGGAACGGGGAGTCTGACAAATGTAATCCGAGTGGCTGCTTCCTTGTCAAGTAATCATGACATCACCTTTTACCAAAGATTGCAGCTTCCAGATTTCGCGTTGCAGGCAAGGAAAAGTAGCTACTTCGGACATTAATGCAGAAACATCGCGCTATTCAACTCTGTTAGGCTACATCAAGTGCTTGAGGTCTAGTGCCCCCAAATGCAGTATATTGTAATTTATTAACAACAATCTTACAGGAAGTCTGACAGGAGTCTGACAGGAGAACAGATGTGAGCCTGAAAGACATAAAACTAATGAACACTTGATTAACTTTAAGGCTATTTATATCCATGTTATCTAAAAGCAGCAAGTAAACACAGACACCTTGCAGCTCTACAATTTTTATAGCTATACAAAATGATGTTAAAACATTTTAACCTCACTAGTACAATAATTGGAATCGGTATTGTTCAAGTTGAACAAATTAATTTAATACAGTTTTGGAGACTTAATGCAGGGAGAGGATCTGTTCACTAGACATTTTCGAATTATTCGCCTCCCCTCAAGCTAATGTTTTTCATATATTCAGAAGCTAGGAACTCGCCCAAAAAAAGATTGGGACAAATAGCAGATAACAGTTGCACCATGGACGCTACTACACTAGATTATGATTTCCTCATATTAAGTGGTTCAGACATAGTGTGATTCTCCTCTTTATAGTAAACAATACACTACAAGGAAAAGGGTGAGACAATCTAAATATTCACATAATTTGCTCAAATACAACACATGCTATAACAGCTGGCTTTTGTAGAAATCTATAACACATACCACTTTACAGATTGTTTGATACAACATACAGTCCTGTTACTTACCCACTAGGCAAGCCTGCTAGGCTAGATCACCTGAAGATTGTGGTCAAAAAATGTTGAACTGAAACCACACAATTGTAGGTCGTTTTTGTAACGGTCCATCGAGGGGCTTTTAACAAAGCTTCCTTTCACTTGTTTTTCTAACTTTCTTCCTTGCGGACTTCCATTTTTGCATGAATTTTTGGTACTATGCACCTACCGTCCAAAAATACAAACAAATATTTGTAGTGTCCGCAACAAATCTGGACATTAAATTAAATGTATCAACCTTATCACAATTCACCCCAAAGTCTCGAATACCGACACCGCTAAGCTGGTGGTTGGCTGTAACTGGGACTGTTCGAAGTTAACCAAACATAGCCGTCCGTCAACGCTTTGTTACAAATTGTTACATTTACAGTCAAAACAAGGAAAATTGTTATTTTCACGAATTTATATAACTTGAAAGAAATGGATTTGTAAAATTAATTTATCTTATTATTATTATTTTTAAATTAGTATAGACAATCGCGTCACGTGATCAACTCTGGAATGTTTTTCTTAGAAAACGATGTACCCTCTGAATCTCATGATGATGGTTATTACAATGATTATAGTTTTGAATAAGCCATCAAGAACACTTCTGTGGGGGAAAATGCACGTCAAAACACTTATCTGCGCTGCCTTTTAGACTGGCTTGGGGAGACCAGGGGCAATTGTAACACCTCTAATTGCACCAATCAGAAAGGAGACAGAACCATGAAACCTATTATGCACATGCTCTGTGTTGTTCCCTCTCTGCCTGCTGAATGAAAAACTGATGACAGTTACTTAACTTTTCTGGCAAACCTCCTTTTTGAGGTGTGAAAGTATTTTTTTTATCTACGGTATATCTACGGTATTTTTCTCATATACTGTCTTAACCTTAATACATATGCATTTAAATCTATAGTTTCGATGACCATTCTGTTTGAAATCTTTGTCAAATAGTAGCTAGTTTTGCAGGGTAGCTTGTCTTGGCTGGTATGGTTGGGGACAATTATAACACCATCAAAATGGTGTCCGGCTTAGTAACGACATCCAAATAGATTTTTTTTTTGGTTAATAATTTGATAACAATAATTAAGAAAACTGTTTTCTGTTCAGTTTAAATATCTATGCATGCCATTATGTTTACTATTATGTGGCATAGTCCAGTGATTAAGTCTTCACAATGCACGATGAGAGCAAATACAATTTGAGCCACAACTGTGAAAGCAACTGAGAGCAGCCCCTCATACCTCAATTCAAAAAAATATTAGAATAAGATAAGAGAATAAGAGTTCCCCCATTTATTTTGTCTCCCATGCGATTGTGTACCCATTTTGTAAATGTTTCAGTTGTTTAGTAAAATTTTGTCTGCATTCTTTTCTAGAGATATATTTAGCAGGTTGGGGGTATTGGTAATTCTATTGAAGCAACTATATGTAACTTTTTTTATATTTACAGATTATCAATACATTTCTTCTGATAACCCATTGTAATGTCTATGGGAGAAACAATCACGGTTCAGATAAGTCCTCTTGAAGTCTCAATATTTAACAAAAAATGTGTCTGCCATGATCTGGTACAATCTCCAGCGAAACTGTGATGAATTGCTTTATGGCACAAGGACGTGCGTCACTAAATCAGGAAGAGATGTCCATACTTGGTGTATAGTCATTGATCATGCTAGCGACCAAGAGTATTCTGCATGTCTTGGTTAGGGAAAATATAATTACACTAAGCAAATGGTACGGTCAGCAAAATCACGTCAGATACAGATACAAGTTACCTACATACATAATTGCATCCAAATAGTTGAAGAGGACTTTAAGTAATGTCTCCATAACCAGAAATTGTTACAACTGCCCCCGGTCTCCCCTACTATGATATCAGGCATTTTAACGTTATTGGTTTCTGGTGTAAATAAAATGATATAACAGACGAGATAAGACAAATGTATGTAAATCTGTTTATTGCAAGAAGAACCCTGGGAACCAATGCAAAATCTATGTGTTATAGTAAAGCAAAATGCCCAGAGGCCCTCACGAAAGAAAAAGAGGATTCACAAACATTTCAAAAGACACAACCAAAAAATGTACATTGTTTTTTTTTAACTAATTTTGCGTAGTCCTACGTTCTAAACTCTTCAGTAGCTCAAATACATCATCTAATTAGAATCTATTCAAAGTTGGGGATTAATAGCATCCCTCTTATATGTACAGCGTAGTCAAAAACTTTTGATTGAAAAATATCTTAACATTACACAAAATAATATGACTTTGAAAGAGGCATGCAAACCAACCAATCAATTTTTATCTCAAGATATCCAAACCATACTATATTTTTTAAATAATAGTCATTTGTCATTACTCCATTGGAAATGCACACGGACAGCACACTCTTGTGGCTGCAAATAGCAGCATGAAATAGATAATGCTTTTGGCAATCCTTAAAACTATTATTACAACCATGTTCACAGATGATCCCTATTGTAGCAAAAAACAAACAAAACATTCCACATTGATGTGAACACATGCTAAAACAGTGTAGCAATACTGTTGACAAAAGGTGTTTGGCTCAAATGCAAGCAGGAAAAAAGTCCACATTAGTGTTGTTTTTGAGGCATCAAATACAAAGGGAGGTGAAAATTCAAGCACTGTATTAAGAATAGGTAAATGTGCAAGTTTGAAGGGATAGCAGGTTAACAATGGCAACCATTGCTGCACCATATGTAGAACATACTTAATACAACTCCACAGTGCTGTTTGATCAATCTGCAAGAAAAAATTTTCCTCTAAACTTTCCGTTACACTGTCTTGACTAGTTCAGTGAAAGCTGTAGCTTCAAACATATTTTTTTTAGTCAAGTCAGATCAGTGAGTGGTAAGATTTTCATTAAAGCACATTCAAACAGCACCTGCCTAAGACATTTACATTGGCTTTCTTTGTAGCAAAACCCACTGAGTAAGCTATCATGTTGCGAAACATGATCTTAATTATACAATTTACAAATGCTGCAATATATCTTTAATCCCAACTATACAAAACTTATAAATTATAAAGTTATATTCTTAAATATAAACATAAAGCTTCTCAGTACTTAAGAGTATATTAGTTACACTGTACAGTTTAGATGTATAGAAAGAACACAAATCATTCCATATATACATCTTCCAATGATCTGCAACTGGAGGTTAGGCATAATCGTTGAATAAATTAATTCATAAATAAATTATGATTATGCCTTTCCAGTACCAATGCATTTTTGGCTCCCCTAGAGATTTGGATAAATCACAAATAAGTATTTACACTCAGACACACGTGCACACACCCACATACACATACCCACTAACAAACAATTATATCTCACCACATATCTTTCTTGACAGTGTACAATTTAATTATCTATTCTAAAAATACTTTTGTCTGTAAGAAGTAGCAAGTTGTACTAAACTGAAAGCCTGAAAATGATGATTTATAGTACAAGAGGTCTAAATGATTCCTTCAATTCAGTAGTCACATGATAAAACCACCTTTATATTCTGTACAATGGTAACAAGACGGCATCGTTATCAATAAAGTGACAGTGCTGGAATTTCCCGGGACATCCCTTCTCTAGTTAATATATATTGAAGACTATGTATCCTACATATATTTGGATACCTTTGTAGAAAGAAAACTGAAAGCTATCTATACATAAGTAGTGTCAATTCAGCTGGATTAATCCCCGCAATGTAAAGCATTAAGGAGACTTGTGGTTGGCATTGCATGCTGTTTGAAGGAGCAAGACATTGATGCTGAACTTGGGAAATAAATTATAGCAGCTGGGTGCATCACGGGCAGACCAAATCACGGCTTGGGTAAATAATATTTTCTTAATATTAATTAATTTCTTAATTTCTTTACATTTTTTTAAACCAGTTGAACTTTGCAATATATTTTCAAAAATATCAAAAACTCCAGTCTTAAACTAAAAACAAAGTTAATCACTGTATTATCCAAACTTGTCCAAAGAGTAAGGTACATAATCTTATTAGCTAAAGCATGCCCTTGGAATATGATCTCCCCCAGCCCAGTCAGTCAGTAAGCCTTCATTCAGTAAATAGCAGCATATTCACCAATACAGTCTAAACTGCTGATGAGAATTCAGTTGCGTAGCAAAGTGAGCAGCCAGTCAGGGTACCCTGCGGGTGGCGGCAGTCAGAGGAAAACCGCGAGGAAGAGGAGGGAGGTCAGAGGATGTCTCGGCACATGGGCAGGTTGACAAAGATGAAGACATTGAACTCGATGAGGATGGAGAAGCAGAGGAAGATGGCGTACATGAGAAGACAGGTCAGGCCTAGTCGTCGGTCCAGGGTCCATTTGTTGAGGTGGACACCGACAACCTGAGGAGAAGTGGGCGAGGGATGTCGAAAGACGAGGGAGATCGCGTCAATGCACTAAAAGACTAAACATGCACCTATCCCTTTGAATCACACTGTAGATGATGGGTTTTACAGAAGCATTTTCGACACTATAATAAAGTACCCCTATATTCTAGTATAACGCATGCTAATATAATCACTAACAAATCAACTAGCATTAACCTGAATCTTTGCAGATGCTCAACAATGACTGAATGCTAAAGTGTGCAACGGCGCTGTGCTTACTGTGAGGAATACTGAGGCCAGGAGAAGTCCCACAGAGAAGATCAGTCCTCTGCTGTTCAGATGAATCTGAAGAACCAGACACACTTAATGTACGTGTCAGCCATGACAATTATTATGACTTGTTATACCATGTACCAGTCTACAGTCTAACACTACAACTCCACCATTATTTTCTTACAGACCCTGATTATACATAGTGTCACATAATTGCATTTTCCACTGGCTATGTTCTGAAAAGAAAAGGAATGAGTAAGCATTGTCATTTTATGTTTTAGAAAAATACTTTGCCGTTGGTCATCCCAGCTAGTGTATGGGTTAACACTCAACCTCTCTGAGTAAGGGGAATGGCATGGGGGGACACTCACTTTGGAGCCGTAGTCAATGCAGAGGGTTTGCAGGGCCCAGGGCAGACCCAGTCCCACCAGGATATCAAACACATTGCTTCCTATGGAGTTGGAGATGGCCATGTCTCCTAGACCTGGGAGAGGAGAGGACGAGAGTCAGAGACAGGCCACGGAATCGCCTCACATCAACGATGCCTTTATACATACCACATGTTCAAATTGAAAACAATATTTGTACTCAGAAAGTAATTAAAGTGGCTCTAAGCGATCGAACACAGACGTTTGAATTCGTGTATATGCACTGGCGCTCACCTTGCCGTGCCACAATCAGACTGGCCATACAGTCCGGGACACTAGTGCCCGCGGCAAGGAACGTGATGCCCATGATGACGTCAGGGATGCCCAGCGTAAAACCAATGACAGTCACCTGAAACCAGCAAGCGCAATCATTTTAAAACTCCTACGCTTGGGGAGGATGAGCTACTGACATTCCACCTCAGCGAGAGAATACAACAAAACCAATCTTTCAGGTAACTTGTGAAATCCTCCTCCACTGCCTGGCAGACTGATCGCCCACCCACCATCCAGACCATGATGTAGGAGAGGCCAGCGATCCAGATGGTGGCGGTGAGGAAGGACACCATGAACCAGTTCTCCCAGCGCCGCGTGTTGCAGTTGGGCACGCTGAAGAAGAGCAGCAGGCACAGGGGCCACATGACCAGCCACTTCAGCTTGTTGCACGCGCCCGCTGGCAGAGGGAGGGAGAACGAGAGAGAGAGAGAGAGAGAGAGAGAGAGAGAGAGAGAGAGAGCGTAAGATGGCGAAAATTGCAATGACGACAGAATGTAGACAGAAGGCGAAGGAGAGAACGTTCAGAGTTCCAAAAACAAAACTGAAAGCCGTTTGTTTTTGGACTTTAATGGCGTGGCCGTTCTGTGCGTGGCTCTGGGACTCTTACGAGGCACGCTGAAAGGCACCAGAGGGCCCTGGTTGTCGTCCTCGCCCTCTCCATCCCCGTCGTTCTCGTTGTTCTCGTTGTCCTCGTTCTCCGTCTCGTTCCCAGGGTCCGACCCCTGACCTCGGCACCTGCCGTTCAGCCCCTTCCCCGCCCCGCCCATTCCGTTCTCTAAGCCCCGCCTATCGGGAACCTTGACGGCGGAGTCAGAGTCCCCGTTGGTGATGCGATTGACTCGGGTCTCGGACGTGTTGATAAGTCTCTGCCTCTGTGAACATGGACCGTCACAAACAGTTAATGAGTAAGACGCGACTCAAAACTCACTCACTGAACTGTACTGGCAACAAGTGTCCGTATATGGCATGGAGAGAGAGAGAGAGGGAGGGAGAGGGAGAGAGAGAGAGAGCAAGACGGGGGGTAGGGGGGTAGGTGACCTCTTCATTTTCAGAAGCCAGAGAGGGGGATGAAACAAGCGAGGAGCGAGACAGATAACAAGGTTGTCAACTCTAGACAGGCATCATATGCTGGGAGACAAAGCCAGACCTAGAATTGACCCCCGCACGACCCGAAGCTGTCGGGGAGGATCTGTGCGAGTGTGTGTGTTTGTCTTGGCTAGAGTGTGTGTGTGTGTGTCTGTGTGTGTGTGCGTGTGTGTGTGTGTGTGTGGGTGACAGAGAGGCTGGTCACTGTCAGATCAGGGGACCATCGAAGAATCCAGCCCACCCGTTTCCATGGTGTTGACCTTTTTTTCATCTGGGACTGACCTGATTAGATAGCTCCTCCGTGGCATATGTGTTACATGTAAAACCGGCCGCTCACACCATGGTATTTATAGAGCGCGTGGGCCGCCTTTGTCTCCTCCATTGTGGAGCTATTTACAGTCCGGAGAGAACGAAGCAGACCGACACAGATGGCCAGCCGCACCACACAGGCCGGTAGTGAGACATCCAAAATGGCGAGGTACAGAGGAGAGCGACGGCTAAACATCAAACATAAACCAGTGACCTCCTTCCCTCTGGCCATCTTGGAAAACAACCTGAAAGCTATTCTTTCCACAGTAAAAAAAGAGAAAAACATCCATCCGCTCGTCCCCTCAGGGCCATGGGGGGGGGGGGAAGAATACATTTGGCATGCAGGCATGGCACGAGTACCGGCTGACCATATCCACTTACCAAATGCAAATAGCCCCAAATCTGGGGAGAGAGGACCGGATTCCTCCCTTGGTCGGCTAACCTCCCAAAGAGCTAGCTGACACCTTATCTGCCGGCAGCCCCCCGCCACCCCTCCTCCCCCCTCCTCCCTGCTGCTCCCCAAATGCACGGAGAGCTCGACGACCATCAAGCAGGGTCTGACAAAGACTCAGGATGGTAATTCATAGGATCAGATGACATTTTAAACATCCGGACGAGGCTTTTGAGGACAGGGCTCTGAAAGGGCTGTCGCGGCAGGGACAGCGGGGATGGGGGTGAGGAGGGAGGGAGGGAGGGGGACGAGGACGAACGCGGTGGCAAGGAGTGCCCCCCCACCCCCACCCCCGAAAGCTCTCGTTTTAAATATTCGCATGACAGACTTATGGGGTGATTTTTTTTTTTCTTTACAGGAACAAAAGGACTCTGAGAGAGCCGAAGCTGTCTTAGGCCTGTCATCTGTAAGCCTGCTTGTTAATACCTATTTCTGTAAGGCTCTTTTTAAAGGTGCTCTTTAAGGCCCCGCTTCTTTTGACATCAGACGGCTGGCTCCCCGTGGCCTCCCCCCCGTCCCCCCCGTCCCCCTGTGCTCGGCACTGATCAGTGAAAGGGTCAAGGTCAGGTCCGGTGTGATGTCACGCTCCCGTCCTTACCTCCCCGTTGGACGTCAGCGTTGCCGTGGCGACGGCCCGGTGACACCGGTCATCAGGAGGGCTCCGTTGCACGGTTGGATGAGCTGGTGCCCCGGAGTCAGCTGGAGAGCCGGGTCCTGCTGGACGCATATGCAGGGGCATGGCTAACAGCCTTGTGACTGGCAGACTGAACTTCAGGTAGCTCCCTCATGCCTACCTACACACACACACACACACACACACACACACACACACACACACACACATTTTTCACACTTAGATACTCTACAATCCTCACACATACTGTGCATACACCCACTCACACATACACACACAAGCTAAGGTACATGCCCTCATGCTTTAACATTTGCTAGAGAGCAGTCTGGTTGCTCACATAGGCAGTACTACTTGTAAGTTAGAATGAAGATGTATAGGTGAAATAGTGAGGTCTTATTGGTATTGATCATTGCCTGCTAATCAGGATTCTTCTTTCTAGAAGTAGCAATAAACCTTGAGAGTATTCTGTGTGACATAATGATACATCAACAAGCTTTTTTTCATTTATTTGGTCTCACAAACTTACTAGAGAATGTTTTGGACTGATTAGAATGATTTGATATGGAGTTTCATAATGTGTGTATGTGTGTGTGTGTGTGTGTGTGTGTGTGTGTGTTCATCTCATACTTTCCGAGCTAAAGCTAGGCATTGTTTCATACCGAAACCAAATATCACACATTTATTTTTAGTGTCCGAGTAAGTGTAACATTTAAAATAAAACTTTCCCATCAGTTCAGAAATAATATATGTAGAGTAGAGCTCCAGCAGAACGTGTGCTGTAACAGACACCCATCTGAAGCAGAGGTGATAGGTAGACATGACTATCCCCTCACACTGTCTTACTATCCACTCTGCTCTTTCAGTTCTCCTCTTTCTCCCTTATCCCCTTGATTCTCTGTTGTATTTGACCCTATTTAAAAGTTGAAGTTAAGTTCTTTAGGTTTACTTTTCAGAGGTCTTCTTTCCTTCTGTCTCTTTCTCTTTGAGAGTAATTTACAAGCACTGTGAGAGGAGACTGGGGAAAAGGTGTTTGCCAGTTTAATTGGCGTTGTCATTGTAAAAACCAAACTTCCTTGAAACGAATGTTGAAGACATAATTATGCCTTTGTGTGTTCCACATTTTTCAAACTTGTCCCAGTCAATGGGCAGACTATCGACACAAGTTTGCTTGCTCTGAGTGCCATTTTAAATTTGACTGTGGCACTCCGAAAAAGCCTAGTATGCTTCAACTTAAACCTACAAACTCAGCAAAACTCAAAGTTACATTAAATAAATATGTTAGTGTAAGTTTGTGTGTGTTCTTCTTTGTGTCTGTCTGTGTGAGACATATAGTGAGAAATTGGAGGGGGATGAGAGAGAGAGAGAGAGAGAGAGAGAGGGGATGAGAGAGAGAGAGAGAGCGAGAGAGAGTCAACCTGCTTTGCGGTCCATGAATATCTCTGTCTGTTATTCACTGGGTCCCAACAGCCCCTCTTGAGAGAACAATGGCCGCTGGAGCGTGACACCGTGACCTCCGCCTCAGACCAAAAGAGTGCCTACACACAGGTACAACACAAACAACCACAGAGCAAGAGTTATTCACTGGCTCAAAGTAGTAGCATCTATTACAAGCAGATTGTATATGCAATACTGTACATAAATGAATCCATATAACAAATAGAAAATTGCTACGCACATGCTGGAAGAAAACATGTAAAAAGGAATCTGAAATGACATGAATGTTCATGTATGAAGTTAGTAGCAAAATGCAATGTTCCTGGCAAAAGAGACCCAAATGGTGTCTTAAACCATTCCTTTTTAAGTAAAAGTTCTGTTTAAGAATTTCATTATTTATTTTCTCAAAGTATAATTCCTGACATTTACACATTCTGAAATTGTAAATATGAGCAGGCTGTCTGAGATGACAGTGGTCCCAAATCATAATTAGCGGTGCCTTTCACTAAAGTGAAAAAATAAATACAACTCTGAACTAAAAAAGGGAAAGTTTTAATTTTCACAGATGAAGACCAAAGTTTTAACTCTAAAACAATTAAAAGAGACATGAAAAGAAAGTACTGTGTGTGTGTGCGTGTGTGTGTGTATGTGTGTGTGTGTGTGAGTGTCTGTGAGTTAGTGTTAATAAGAGCGAGCGGAACATTAAGAGAAATAAAGGCAAGAGAAATAGGCAAACCAACACAGGGAGTACTATAGAAGTGCCAAGTAGATAGGTTCATATAGACCTAAGTTATCAGAGTTACTGTTGCAATAAAGTACACACACACACACACAAACACACGACTACAATGCTACACACCTCGCTCAAGAAAACCTTCCAAAAGGCATTGTAGCTCTGACCTATACATAATAACGCAGCAACACCTCTATTGGTTATACTGGTGGTTTAGATGAGAGCTGATCTAAAGTGGACTGGGCTGGGCAGGTCAACTAAAGTAGATGGTTTTCCATAAACTATCTGGGCCTGGTCTAGGTCAAGGCTGTGATGTAACAAAACAAAATGCCCTCCTCCTGGTCTGCCTAGGGCCTGTTAATCCCCACATTCCTACAGTTTCCCCGTGACCGGCAGGGGTCGAAGGTTGTGTCCACCCAGGGGCCCCTCCCAAGGGCCCAGCCTCCCATGGGCAGGAGGTAGACTTGGCTTTTGGCTCCTGCACTGACCCCGCCATGGGAGACACCGGGTAAGGGTCACGGCCAAGGCTTCTGTCTGGCTTCTCTCTCTCACTCACACACACACACACACACACACACACACACACACACAAACACACATCCTAATCCATCACCTTAAGTCTGTTTTATGTGGCTCACTTAGATGGCCCAAAGCTATCAGTATAGACTCTATTGATTTCTCATTTGTCTAGGCCCCTAGACCCCTAGAGCAGCACCAACACTACCACTTGTATTTTCAGAGGAGCCATGAACAAGAAATAATAATATTAAGCATAAAACATTTTACTAATAAGATAAGATTTTTTATACACATTTAGTTTTTAATATAAAAATTAATATGCAAATGTATCTAAGTAAATGTGGTGGCATTGAAGGGATAAAGTGGTTTGGCATGTTTTGACCAAGGAGCCCCCTTTGAATGAGATGTACATGTCCTCGCTGAATCCCATTGAGCCTGTGCTATTATGATGCTGGACCATTGTCTCCCAGTAGAATAGCAAGTGCTCCTGTCTTTAATTGTTTGCCTCTCGCCCGCAGGCCAAGGTTAACTGTGACTACCGGCGCTAGAAACGGCACGTCTTTGTGAGCCTTGTAACCCATGTTCACACCATTCAAACAAAGAACACTTCCTTCGAAAAGACAAGACATGTATGAATATCTAATGACTGTTGGAAATGATGATGGGATTACATGCAATCAATGACCACAGGTCTACAGCTAGATTTGTACAGTAATGTGGACAACTGTTCTTTTTTTTCCCATTGCGTCTACTGTACTTCACTTCCTGAAGCGGGTGTATACAGTGTATGTGTGTGTGGGTGTGTGTATGTGCCTGTGTCTGTCTAGGTACATGTGCGAGTGGGCGCATGCCTGTGTGTGTGTGTATGTGCAGTTTGTGCAGCACCGGGAAGTGGTGGGGGAGGTGTGTGTGTGTGTGTGTGTGTGTGTGCAGAGGGGGAGGAGAGAGGTGGGTCCCGGTTGCTCAGTGTGGCGGGGCATTTATCAGGCCCCTAAGTGGCTGCAACAAAAGCAATGCTCCCTGGGAGAGGAGCTGACAGCAGTTTTCCCCACTATCGATCGGCCGCGCTCGCTCTGAGTGCTCCAGTTTATGACAAAAGAGTTCACGACACGGCAGTCACAAAGTCAATACCGTGATAAATACTCCCCCTCTGTCGCTGCCTTGTCCGCCACTTTACCAGGCATTTGGCCTGACAGTTATTACTGCCGCGCTAAATCCACTGACCAAAGCAGGGCTAGCCAGGGAGAGGGGGAGAGGGGGAAGGGGGAGGCTTCGGCAGGAGGATTTATGAACCCAGGTTGGCCGAGTTTACTTAATTTAAAGACAAGTTATAAACACCCAGAGGTCACTGGTTGGTTGCGGAGGAACACACCGGCAAGCGGAGACATGTTTACAGAAGGATGAATATCTACAAGTTCATTTGGATTTGTTGGAAGATTTTGTACTTATAAGTTAATTTGCATGTTTGGAAATGTATATATGCTGAAAAAAAAATGTTTTAGTTTGTTTTGTGTATGAAAACATTGTATATTGAGGTATAATACGTTGTTGCTTGTTTATTTATATATTTAATTAACTTTAAATATGCAAAACGGCATGACGATGTAGTTATACACTCTCACCCCAAATACATTTGTAGAAAAAAAAATCTAATTTGAATAACGATTAGTGAATTAAAATGGGGGGATTAAACCCGTAGCTGTCAGAAATGGGTGTTTTGCTGTTGTTCAGGCCAACCAACACTCCCAACTTTAAACGCATGCGTGCGGCATTAGTATCAAAGATCCTCGGAGTGCAATTTTCCGCAAATGAAGAAATATTAAGATATGTTTTGTAATTTGCAAGAGATTCCTGCCTCTACACTAATCCAATATGCTAAATCCCTTTAGAGTTGGACGTACCCATATCCTTGCATATGGCTTGAATCAAATTAATCAACGCAGCCGATTATGCGGATGAAAATTACTTTGCCACATATGAATATTTTCAATTATTCTGGCCCAAAAAAAAAACCTCTTGGTCTTGGGTGAGATTAATATATTTCCCATAAATGAATTACAAACACCGCTTCCATTGCACATTGTGGAGCGAATCATGTAGCTTTTGCATGTCTCCAAATCGCATTAGAAATAAGCAGGGCACAGAGATCTATTTGAACCGAGGTGTTCTCACATAGGGGAGCCATCAACACGTGGAGGCCAACTCAACCCCAGCAGACAGGGTCACAAATCCATGTGCTACCTCCACCCCCAGCACACCAAGAGGCTGAACCCCCAGAACACCAAGAGGCTGAACCCCCAGCACACCAAGAGGCTGAACCCCCAGCACACCAAGATGCAGGGTTTCTGGCTACTACTTCGTGTGTAAATTACTCTTTATCAATTTTTGTAGATTATCAATTAATTCATAAATTAAATATCATAATCGATCAAGGTGATGAAGGGTAATTATTA
>JAVQIZ010163610.1:0-18821 GCA_036023535.2 Galaxias brevipinnis
GAGAAAATGGAGAGTCTGCGGGCACTCTCTGAACAGTTTTCCTAATGTCATTATCTGACTCTCGCCCCTGCCGCCAACGGCTTTCTCCGTTTGGATCACAGCGTGCAACAGAAGCACGCCCACCCACCCCAACCCCCCGCACAGACGCCCACCCACGCACGCACACACACCGACAGACCCCCCGTCTGGTTCCTACAGCGCAGCCTGTCTCACACCCGTGACCGTCACAAGCCACAAATACACAGAGAGAGAGAGAGAGAGAGAATCAGAAAGAGAGTGAGAGAAAGAGAGAGAGAGAGAGAGAGCGAGACAGAGACAGAAACAGAGAGAGGGGGGGGTGGGATTTGTGGTGGAACGGTGAGTGTTGACACCAGGTAACTGCGTGCTGTCCCTGTCTTCCTTCTTTAACAAAGCTCCGTTGAGGACGTTGCGCTCTCACTTTCCGCCCGTCACCTAGGAGCTGCTGTTGTTGTTGTTGTTGTGTCCGCCGAGCGAGGCGAGGCCGAGAGGCGCGGCTTGCCCCCCGGAGAGGCATCACGGGCTCAGCCAATGGATCGTCTGTCACAAAAGGGGCCCACGGTCGCCTCTCCGAAAGCGGCTCAGGGGGGCTATCTCAGCACCCGGGGACCACTTCCAAAACACACGTTCTGTCAAACCCGTTAAAGCTGCATAAGCGCACAAATAAATGAACTGCGACGTTTGGACTTCATTGAAGTGACTGACAGGGAAGGACCAACCGAGAAAAGTAAAGGGAATTAAACGGCACACTTACTGAGGCAGGCCCAGTTTAAGATTAGTAGTGAGATTAAGTTTGCTGTCACCAAATGGTTAGAAGCTGTTCATAGCAGCCGTTGCATGATCGTGCAATACAATGGCCGTAATGAAACATAAGGAGTCCTTATGATCACACTGCCACTAAAATGTGGTTTTAATGCATTATTCATGGGCTCATCAGCATCTATCCGCAGGTGTTTACCACCTTTGTCGCATGGCAAAATTAACATGAGAAAATCCCCAGCTGACATGCTCCTCCCACACAGACTTGTAATCAGCGGCATCTTGTGGTCCGTGCTCGCGTCAACAGACACACAGACACACACACACACACACACACACACACACACACAAGCATAGGGATAGCACAACAAAGTTATTTTGAGCCGACTGGAGTCAAGATGACAAGCCAGGCATATCCGTCACTGATTCTCTCACACACACACACACACACAGCCCACGCAATACTGGAACACAGATGGGTAAAGATCCCCAAGTTGGACGTGACACGTTGTTGACAGTTTGAGCTCCTCTATGGCTTTTAAATGGTAGACGTATATTAGAAAGCTTGAAAGCAATCTATCAAAACCGACTTCCCATAACCAGCCATCTCTTCTTTAATTTTGAATTGACCTTTCCTATATATAGATCTGCACTTTCAGCCCTGGCCGTTTGCTCATACATTTATATCATTGTCTTGTCTGCTCTCAACACTGGAGCCGAGAGAGTGAATGGCTTTCATCAAACATTAGATGATAATCTACATTATTTCACAATGCTATCTGAAATGTGTGTGTGTATGTGTGTGTGTGTGTGTGTGTGTGTGTGTGTGTGTGTGTGTCTTGTGAATCAGAAATACGAGTCAGAACCACTGAGGCTGGAACCACTGAGGGTTGTGATGTCACAGGGAGGACGCTATGGGATTTATGAGCACAAGTCTCAACACAGTGCGTGCACGTACACACACACACACACAGACACATAAAATCATATTCAGGAAAACATTTCCCAAAACAAAGCACGTACCTTTGTATTAGATTGTGTTTGTTTCACACAAACACGCATCCACCCACACACAAAAATAGGTGCTGGAAAACAGACACACACACACACACACAAATAAACACCAATTCTCTTTAATATACAAACCAACTAAAACACACAGGTTGAAAGCTGCACCATACCAGATTTACGTGAGCAGCTTTAAGATGGATGAGTTTGCCTACGTCAACAGCCTCTCTCCTAGCCTCTCTCCCCAGGGTAGAGTCAGCTGACCAGCAGGAGGAGCAAGAAATAGACCCCCCAATAACATCCATGTGTTCTCCGGTCTGTGAGATGTGCATGTCAAGTTCTTGGCAGCGTGAGATGGAAATATTAAGTGGGCTCTATGTTTCCAGCAGGAAGTGAAAGGTCACTAAGTGAATAGTTTGGTGAGGATGGAGGGAATATGGAGCGCCAGTGAGGATGACGTCGTCTTTGGCAAAACGTGTAATCAACTTTGTGGAAAGTAAAAATAAATCAAGCCCTTACCACAACTCTAATATTTATCTAATTGAACAAGTAGAATTCGATATCTCGCAGGTCTGTGACGATAGTGTCATGTATCACCGTATTATAAACATTGCCAGGCGTGATGGCAACATGCCCAGAGGCTAATTTGATTGACGACCCTGCAGATAAATTGTATCCTGCTAGTCCCTGGCCAGAGGGACATTTATATATATCTTTATTTGTCTCTTTTCTATAGTTACTAGAGAAAGGACGAAACTGCGACATAAAATGTGCTTTCACGGTGGCGGGATCCAGAGTGTGAGTCATCGCCGGGTGGGGTTAACAATTCCTTGAGGGCTGGACGGATTGTCATAGGCTTGATGCGACTCTTACGTTTTGTGCCTTGAAGACTTTCCAATACAATTGATATGTGAAAATTTGTTTTAGTTTTTTATCTGTTATAGCCTGATATTACGATCTGAACCGTATAACTGTATATCCATGCTGCAAAAATATGTCTCATTTGTAAGAAATTAAGCCACTTCTTTATTGCCAAATAGAAATGCTTTTATATCGCTTCTCCAAGGATATTGATAAGCTTCTCTAGAAGAGGGAGCATTTGTCTATTTTAGAATATGCCAACTGGTTCCCTTGGACCGCCATATCGTCAGCCTAAATGGTTTATATGGATTTCTGAGGCTGGGTATTGCGTGCGTGCTGTGATGACGCGCGAGTCAGGTGTTGCCTCATATAACGCGGGGGAGCTGTCCAAGTGCTGAAAACAGAACAGAACAGCTGCGCTCGAGAGAGAACTAAGCGATGCTATACACATAATCTGCTGCATGAGCTTCCAACCAAAGGTAAGTAATACATTCTGCTGAATATTAAATATATACCATTCGAAATCAATAGCTTTGTTTTTACATAAACTCATTATGCGCTTTCATGTGGGATCTCGGCTTTGTATTGATAGAAATAGAACCCCATAGCGACTGCTGCGCTAAACAAATACATTTGCTTATGCATCAAGCAATACCAATATATAGAACAGTTTGAAGCACTATGTTATTACATAGTAAAAAAAATGGCGTTTAAAATCAGATTGGATGCGTGTTTTGTTATCTGAAATCAAAATAAAAAGGTTGTCCATGACAACAGGGAGTGACTCATTCAGTGATGCTGTAAATGCAAGCTCTCGTCCCTGGGCAAAATCCAACTAGATCCAATTAAATTATATGCCTAGGCATTATTTTTAAACGTCGTCATTTTTATTTTTATTTTTTTTTGTTGTGTATTCCTTAACTTATTTTGCAATTCTGGACTTATGCTGTATATACACGTGCCCCTGCTATGATGCTGCTTTGGATCTGTTTGTTTTAACAACTTTAACACAGATTATTTTCATTACAGGTGATAAAATGCTGCATATAAACCTTAAGTTGCCAATGGGAGGAGTCGTCGTCCTTGTCTCCTGTCTCATCCATGCGTGTGCCGTGCTGGGTGCGTCTCTCTCCCACCACCACAGGTTCCGAGGCGGGGAGAGTGAGGACAGACGCCCCGCTGCGTACCTCCCACCCAGCTCCGATATGATCAAAGCCTTGGAGTACATTGAAAACCTGAAACAACGGAAGGACGGGGGGCGAGAGGAGCCCACAATGGACTACGATGAAGTGGAAAAGTTTCGCGTTCTGCTCCAGCTCGCTACCCTTCAGGACGAGGGCGCACAGGACCGCCAGCCACCCCCTCCCGCACAGAAACAAGACATTCCAGCGGAACAGCTTGTGAGAGCTCTACTCAGGACTCTCCAGGACCAGGCTGGTGCCAAACCCGTCTCAGCCGTGCCAGTTAACGACCGCCGCGCGCATAGGCACCAATCAGAGGACACAGGCCGCCCAGTGAGCGCACCTAGAGAATATAATTTCCCAAAGCCACACAAGAAATACCCCCTTATGTTCGAAGACGAGGAGAACCGAGACGCCTATAAACGGGCCACCGAGGACCTGGACGAGCAGTACACCCCTCAGAGCCTTGCCAACCTGCGCTCCATCTTCGAAGAGCTGGGGAGGATGTCCGCCATCAACGGCCAGAAGAGAGACGGCTTTGGGGACGACGACGTTGACGACGACATGTTCAGTCTGAGAAACTTGGCCTACGAGGACGTGGCTGGCGGAGAGGAGTGGGTACCCGTGGAGGAGAAGGTCGAAACCGAGGAGATGGTGAACGGGATGCACGACGAGCACGAGCGAGCTCTGGGCCCCACGTCTGACGAAGAGGAGGAGCTGGAGGGGGACGACATGCAACGACGGGCCATCCAAGACCAAGAGGAAGCTGACGATGACACTAAACTGGTGGATTACTATTTGCTGAAGGTCCTAGAGATGAGTGACCAGACCCAGAAGAGGGATTTGACCGGAGAGCAGAAAAAGAGACTGATCCGTCCCTCGATTGTGGACCCCAGGACACTGAAGGAGCTGTTGGAGATATCCCTTAAGCTCCATGTCCCTCCACAGGACCTCATCGACATGCTGATCACAGAGGAGCTTAGAAAACTAGACCGCCAGCCCCAAGCTCCATCCACATACCGAACCAGCAAAACCCCACGGATACGCTATTACAGCCGCAGGCTGCCAGTCAAGAGCTCATCACCTCCCGAGGATATGGACAGGGAAGACTTTCTCGACATCATTGGCGTGGAGACCATCAGTAACGAGTACCCTGTGAGGCAAAGACCCCTGAAGCCAGTCTCCTCCTCGGGTAGGCTGTTAGCGCCAGGTCCTGCAGTAGCATCCCCCTCAGCTAAAATCCCCGCTAACTCTGGCCGTCGGGAGAACTTATTTATGTCCGAGCTGAATAAAATGCCCCTGAAAAGACAAGCCGCTGGTGCCGTTGACGAAGACGATGAGGGCGATGATGTCGAAGACGAAGTGACAACTTATCTCGCAGCCAAAATTCTAACGCAGTATCCAAACACCATCTCCAAGCGCGACACCCAGGCACAAATGAAGTTTCCTTATGAGTTATACGAACAAGCCATGAAAGATTACTTTGACACTGATAAGGGAGCACAGGCGAAGAGAGAGGCGGTCGCGGGGCCGGAGGACACATCAGAACCTACAGAGACGCAGGTGAAAGACGAGGTCGTCGCGGAGACCACTGCCCCACAAATTGTCGAAGACGAGGAAGAACATCATGGAAAACCGATTGCTGGAATGTAGCCTATAGTCTTGCAAATGTACTACGACAACGAGATTAGCCTATATCATCTTGTGGCATATGAAATCTGAATATAAAGTTATGTCTATACTATCTCTAAATAACCAGTCTGGTGGACGTCCTACTCTAGTTTACATCAAATTTGTATGATATAAAATAAAGCCTATATGACCAATGACAATGTGCTGGGGGAGGGCGAGGGATTGTTGTGACTTGTGATATATGAGGGTTTGTGGAATTATTGTTACATTATAAGAATTATTTACTGATCCGAAGTCAGATCGTCGCCTGCCTTCTAACCCTTCATTCGGCAAAAGCTCTGTAATTGTTGGCCTATTGGTTGTTGTGCTATATGCTACATGCTCATTTTTAAACCATTTTGTACATGTTCGATAATGTGTGATGAATAAGAGATCAATAAAGCATCAGCGGTACTATTTTCTTTTTGCTGCGTTCTGTTGTCTTATTCATCCGTAATGATCCAGAGAGTTTTAGCTGGACTACAAAAGGATACCAGACATAATTTATTTAAAGCGCAAGTCTGAACTAATATTACATTTATATTATAGGCTATTTTAGGAACAGCACAACTCAATGGAGATGATAATAAATACAGGGGAAAGCTAAAAGAAAAGTAATACCTTACGCAAATTAGATTATATCAAAATACATTTATTATTTATATTTAAAAATCCACGCATTTTTCATTAATAAAAACAATGACTCACCCACTCAAATAAAGGCTCCCTTCATAGTACAGGCAGGACCACGCCTATGCTTACATACAACGTTGCATCTAAAACAGCGAATAGGCACTTAATCTAATCCATTTCAATAGTATACAATACAATAAAATAAAAATTTTAATTTAGACATTAAATTAACACAATGAATCTATAAATGTAGAGCTGGCATAATTTATAAACTAGTTTAGATTGTGAATCAAATCTTCAGTAACTATAGAGGTCCACAGTAGCAAATGATTCCTCTTCTTTTTCCGTTCACTTCACAAGTCAGAAAATATATGAGCACGCTACATAAGGTACTCCAAACTGAGACTTTGATCAATGCCCTTGGCAGACTCTTAAAATCGACTTTCAACTTCTCTTTTCAAATAAAGGGCCGTGTGTTGGACGGGGTAAAAGTAGAATCCATCTATGTTTAGCATCGCGTGTGACTGGTTTTTGGTTCACTCCGTCACTCGGTTTCCTCCCGGTAGTCTCTCAGGTCAGAGGTCAAAAGGCTGGTTTACTCATGTATTCCTCCATGGTCTGAAGAGGATAAAATTTTAAAAAACACAACATAAATGAGTGACGCAACCTCCCTAACAAAAAGGTCCGTTATTAAACTATTAATATAACACGCACACACACAACTGGCAAAGGGCGTTTAAAGGCAGGGAACACGGACACAGTGTACTAACACAAGCAGAGCCTCTAACCTTTCTCTCCATATTCAAGGTCATCCAAACAGCTCCACCTCATACCAATCACTGTTGACATCCTGAAGCGATAATGAGTAGAATCAATGGGAGACTACATGTATACCAGAGCACAATGTTAGGCATTGCCCCTCGGAGGCGGGGAGGGAAAGGGCAAAATCAACCCGTTCTACCGTGCAACACAGGGCTATGGACACAGCCAGGAAAATAAAAAGACAACTCCTACCACAGAGCTTTAGCCAAATATCTCTCTCTCTCTCTCTCTCTTGCCACAAGCAGCAGAGTGAGAGAGAGAGATAGGGAATGGGGAGATGCAGGGGTAGGGGGGGAGAGTTAGGGGCAAGGGGGGTTCAAGAAGGGAGACCGACACCCCTAAACAAGAACACCTGCTAATATGGGTCATCCTAAGGAGCCTATTAGCTCTGGGACAGAGAGGAACACACCGGGGGACTATGTCAGCAGCACCTGTTAATTCAGCTCAGTGCAGGAACAGTGGCTGTGCCACAGTCCTGCATCGTCATTAAAAAGTATCCCAGGCCGAGAGAAGCTTAGAGGAGGTTGGCAATTCATACAATTATTTGTGCAAACACATCAAATACATTTATTATTTGCACCGCAAAGCCTTCTTACAACGCAAGCTTCACGGATTTAAAAGAACATTCGCTTTCCGGAAAGGGATTTCAGAAAACAGATTCACTATTGCATTTGGCAATCATGATAAACATACAAACACCATTTCTTTCTGTATTTGTTGCGATCAATGTTAAAATGTGTGCGTTTGATTTGTCGTTCCAGTGTGCATATCGCATTATTATGGATCCCACTGCTTTTCTTGGAAAGACACGCCTTGAAGGGCTAGGATTGGTCTGGCACCCATGCTTGCACATTTAAATCCTTTTAGGAATATTTCTAATCTTGTTCCTAACCTTAACCTTACTGTTTTTTATGCTGATACCTATTCCTATCCCTTACCTTAAACCCACTGTTGTGTAACAAGTTTTGAGGCCTGTCAATCAGCACTCGCGTGAACATGGACGCCTGGCCAGTCCTAGCGCTTGAGAGGCGTGTCTTGCCAAGAAAGGCAGTGGGATCCATAATAACGCGTGTGTCTCACCTCCTGTAACATGTCTGAAGCCTCGATGGAGCGGGCCACCATGAGTTTGGACGTTTCCTGGACCTCCCCTCCCAAGAGAAACTCGTCCAGAATGAAGTAGGCCTTCTCAAAGTTAAAGATGATGTCCAGCTCACACACCTGAGGGGAGAAAGGCTGTACTTTGACACACTGACCCAGAGAAAAGGGATGGACAATGAAACTCGTCCATTCTGAGTGCGAGGATATTGGAAAACACATGAGAGTTATGTTATGCTTTGTTTTTGAGCAAGGAGAAGACAGGAGATCCTATCATGACATGCTTTAAACTAT
Organism: Galaxias brevipinnis; assembly: GCA_036023535.2. NCBI lineage: Eukaryota > Metazoa > Chordata > Actinopteri > Galaxiiformes > Galaxiidae > Galaxias > Galaxias brevipinnis. The sequence continues at coordinate 8,343 of JAVQIZ010163610.1, forward strand.
TAAAACATATTATCTAAACTACAGATAGATTTGAATACTAATGAATGAGTAATATACTTTGTCAGTTCTCAGATACATCTCTAGTATAGTTTAACCTGACTACTGGCATCAACAACCTGAGCTCTTTAATAAATAAATGAAGTTTTCTCCAAAACTTTACCTCCGTGGATTTAGATTTACAACAACGTCAATAGCAGAGTAAATATAACTGCTGCTTTTAAGCCACTCCCTCCTGTGGATTATTTTGCACTTAATAATCCAATGAGCTCTAATTCATATTAAAACTATATACATAGTTTGACTAAACACATTGTTAAAATGTATCAACCACTGACTAGCCCTGTGGTGTAAATGAAGCAAATCAGGACAGTTATGGAGTTATTATAACGAGAGGATTTTCCCCCCAGGCTGACCCTTACATTGCCAAAGTATTTGTCCAGCAGCTCCACGTATCGATGGAGCACCTCCAGGCCTAGCAGCTCATTCTCCTCCCCCTCCAGGCCCATGCAGAAGTACAGACTGGCATACCTGCACGTAGGCAGGAGACAGAACATGGACGTTATCCTTATGTAGGACTGTTGGGGCATGCACAATGAGATTGAACGATGAAATAAATGAGAATAATAAATAACAATAATTCTAATAATAATAATGGGATAGGCTCCAGCCCCCCCCCCACCTCCCCGCGACCCTGCATAGGATAAGCGGTATAGCTAATGGATGGATGGATAATTATAATAATAAATAATAATGATAATAATAATAATAATAATAATAATAATAATAATACATCAGAGTTTGACTCTGCCAGTGCTCATTCTACCGGGACAGAGGTCAAAGGGTAAGGTATCCCTGGTATGCTACTAGTGTGACTACTAGGGTATTGATGGACTAAGAAGGAAGATGATGAGGCTTGAAACCTTCCCACTCAGCCCTGCACCTGCCTCACCTTTTGTATACAATCTTAAGGTCGCGCCAGTGGAGGAAGTTACAGGAACGGGGTTTCCGTGCCAACACCATGGTGGTCATGTCTCGGACGATCTTCTTCTTGTCCCGCTCGGGAATGGGTGTGAACCATTTCTGCAGTCGCAGCTTCCCCTGGCGACTGAAGAGCAGCAGGAAGCGCATCTAACGAAACCAAGCATACCCCAAGGTCAGGGGAGCAGTGTACGAGGGGAAAGGGGACGGAGGGGCGAGCTCAATAAGGCGCTCACGTTTAGATCGTTAGACTTTGCACGAGGATTGTAAAGAAGAGGCTACAACGCAAGACAGAAAATGAAATAACACACGCGCACGCACACACACACACACACACACACACACACACACTACATCATCGTGAGATTCTGTCTTTCAAGGGAAACAAGCCATTATTAATTATCTAATCCACGTGGAGCATGCGTTATGTAACACAGTTCACTAAAGAATAACCAAAGGTCATTAACCAAATACCACAGGAATGAGGCAGACTAACAGAGGGAAACTAGAGGGTATGCAAGTTGTCTTGCGTTTTAAGGATTGTAATGCCCAATAGCTACTATAAGAGGTAGGTCCTATGTTAGACATTGAGATAGTTTCCTTAGTTTGTTCAGGTGCTTTGCTCAAATCTAAAATTGATTATTTTAGGAGACAGCAGTTGCAGCAAGGCTTTCTTTATGCTATCTACCTTCACTTGTTGACTTTAGAAAATGTTTTCCCAGCGGATGCCTATAACTAATTATTGAATGTGTTAGCGGCAAATCCGTGCTAAATACTTCAAGGAATTATGATTTTAGGAAATCCCAAACATAAGGACATGCAGGATACACTTTTGTTATGAGTTATTATGTTATGAAAAAGATGACGTGCGGTTAGTTAAACTGTATTCAAGCATTAGACAAATAAAGTTGATATTTTACCACAAACTAGGACTCTTTCATATATTTTATTAATTTGTAATATGCGGTAACCTTCAAGCTAATAGTGTTGTACGTAAATAGGCCAACCCTACAGTAGCTTTGGTGTCATATCGCAGCTGGGCTCTGTAGTCAAATAGGCTAATCATGATGGCAAAGTTGCAAAGGCAGTCTGGTTACATTGGCCCAGGTGAAAAGTAACGAAACCGGTTTTACAATGGTGACAGTTTGGTTACTTCCGACTGAAACATGCCTAAAACCAAAATTACATTGATAGTGTACCCCTTCATACTAGGAAAGCGAGAGCTTACAGCGACAAAACTGTAAAGTAACAGTTGAATAAGCCAATAATTAAGAAATATATGGTAGGCTACATTTTAAAGCAAGTCACCTGTAGGCGACAGGTGCATAGCCCTTCAACCGTAATGATTGACTCATAATGTTTGAAAAGCGGCATCGGGGTCAGGCCAAACAGCAAGCAATGAAACAATAACTCACCATTTTGAGTAATAATTGGTTGTGAATTAAACAAATTAAAGGTAAATAGACTTCAACCCCGACAAAGGGTCAAATAATTCGTTAGAGCACACATCGCTGTCGTTCAATCCAATGTGAAAGTTCCTTAAACTCCTCCCTTCCCCGGACATCCCGGTGGAACAACACGGACGCGTCACTACCTCTCAGGTATTGGATTGGTTATAATGTCCGAGAAGTACAGTCTAACCCACCTGACAGCGACCAAATAGCAGGCCTGATATTTAATGTGTTTTATACTGACCAACGAGCAGTGTCAGTGAAGCTGACAAACGCAATACGTTTGTGGATGACATTATAAGTAAGGTCGGTAGGGCGCAGCAGTCGACAAGTTCTACAAGTGGTCGACGTAGGACGTGAGATGTGTATCAATCAGTCACAGTCTCCGTGGCTAGCTCACATAGAGCTGTCTGTGCCTGCCTCAGTCTTTCGAAGTTAGTGTCCGATAAACTTATCATGTAAAGCCATGTCTATCTATCGCAATTCCATCTGGTTTTTGAAAGGAATAGGTGAATATACCAGGTCAGCTAACAGTTTATAAAATACTTTGGTTGGATTTTTTATGCAAACTATGTTTATGCCTGATGTTTAATTTGACTAGATTTACCCTATTCTTTAAAATGCAAGTTTCAGCGTTTTGGGCTATTTAGGGAATGTGTTTTTGTAACTGAATTATACCAGAATCTCTATAGAAGAGGCAATGTAACAAATCTGATCATAGTGTGGCACTTTCAAAAGAAGGCTCTCACGCCTGCACTAACACATTGCACCCACAAGCACACACTGGCACACACACACAGTCAATGCTGTCGATGTCACTGTCTTTTTGAATGTAATACAAAGGTTCTTTTGACAAAATGAAGTGCCAAATCACTTATATTTGGTCCTTCCTCTATCAGCTGACTGATTTGATAAGAGCTGAAATTTCAAAACAAGCCATGTGAAGTGTCAAACACAAATCTGTTCAACTGGTAATAGGGTTCATGTGGAAAAACAAAATACAAGGGGATAGGCTACTTTCATAACGTTGACATTTAAACAGTTACACCAGAAAGAAAAAAAAGTGTTTATCTTTAGGAGTGGTTATGAATCAGCGTCCAAAAACTTTGTGAACAAAGACCTGGAGGTGTCCGTGGTGGGCAGGTCCTTTATGATCACGGGATGCAACAGTGGCATTGGGAAGGCCACTGCTAGTGCCATAGCGAAGAAAGGTAACGTGAACGAGACACTCTTGCCAAACAGGACACACTGGGGCTGTGCCTGACGGCCGTCTGCCCCATTGCTTTGTTCAGGTGGTACGGTGCACATGGTGTGCAGGAATCAAACTAAAGCTGAGGAGGTCCGGGCCGAGATCGTCAGGGAATCGGGAAACACGGTAAGACATGGGAGACCAGTTAGCATGTGTGCGCGTGCGCGTGCACCTGCGTGTGCGTGTCCCGTTGCATGTATTCACCTCCGTTTAGAACTCTCATTTGGCAGTTGCCCATGCAGTGATATTAACACCTCTGTGTCCTTTTAGGAAGTGTACGTTCACATTCTGGACTTGTCGGAGACACGTAAGGTGCTGGAGTTTGCGGTGGCCTTCCGACAGCAGTATCCCACTCTGAACGTTTTGGTGAGCACAGCGGACACGTTTCCCTTGCATCATAATGAAACCTTAAGCCCCTTTTCTTAACACTCTCTTTGAAGTACACTGTAAAATCATGCTGTTGGTTGGTTCACTGAGTCACAGTATGGAAGACCTTACAAAGAATGCAGATATTTCATATTGTGGAGTATAATAAGCGTATCTTTTATTTTTGTCTGTGACAGATAAACAACGCGGGCTGTATGGTGAATAACAGGGAGGAGAACGCCCAGGGACTGGAGAAGAACTTTGCCACCAACACTCTGGGTAGGAGCCCCCTACATCATGGAGCAGGGAGCAACGACAGCTTCAGCTCTGGCCTGACTGCCTCTCTGCCTCTCTCCCCAGGTGTTTACATCCTCACCCAGAGCCTCATTCCATTGTTACAGAAGAGCCGTGACCCTAGGGTGGTGGGTAAACTAACACACACACAAACGCTCAACAGAGCAAATTGCTAATCCGCCTCATTTACAGTATAATGCCACTTTTGTTCACTCTGCTGGGCGTGTGTTTGAGCGTTTGTGTGTGTGTGTGTGTGTGTGCGCGCGCGCGTGTGCCACTGTCTTAAGTACACTGGTCCTCTTATACGCTGTGTGGTCAGATCACTGTGTCATCAGGGGGAATGCTGGTGCAGAAGCTCCGTACTGACGACCTCCAGTCTAAGAGGGGCTACTTTGACAGCACCATGGTCTACGCCCAGAACAAGGTATTCGACCGTGATCAAAACTAACTCGAGAACGTTACTGTTGGAAAAACATATCCCTCAGCAGAAACGACAACATGCTTCGCAGCTACTTGACCGATAGAGACCCGGTCTGATTGTGATGTGTTGTTCCCCTTAGAGACAGCAGGTGGTGCTGACAGAGGAATGGGCCAAAGCCAACCCGGCCATCCACTTCTCTGTGATGCACCCTGGCTGGGCCAGTACGCCAGGTGCGCTCTCTGCTCACGTCTTCACACACGCTCTTCACAAAGAATGTTCTGATCCATGCACTTTTACAGGAGAAGGTTAATAGATGATGTAGATAGGATCATACAGTGAGATTAGATTACTGTTGTAAGCAGTTAAGTGTAATCTAAGTGTACACAAGTGCACTAAATGCGTACACAATCAAACCAACAATCTCAAGGGACACGGTTGCCTGCATGGCCTCCTGACCTCTGTCCTCTCTGTCTTCCCAGCCGTGGCCACGTCGATGCCCCAGTTCCACCAGATGATGGGGGACAGGCTGCGCAGTGTGGAGCAGGGAGCTGACACCGTGGTCTGGCTGGCTCTGTCCAGGGCTGCAGGCAAGACATGCAGCGGGCAGTTCTTCCAGGGTGAGCTCCGCGTGCGGTCGTCTGACGGACAGATTGTCAATGGGAGTTCACTGCAGGGCTTTGCTGACTGTGAAGCCATTTCATCAGAAACAAACAGGACCTCTCACCTATCTGTCACTACCATCCATGTTGACTTACGGGTAAAATGTTGTTATTTGTGTCGTTTTCTCTGGCCTCGGTTAGCCATGGTCAACATTGTAATAAAAAAGTAGGCTATGGTAAGTGAACCGAGGCACATTTACATCTTGGCAAAACTCCAGCCATGCACAAATACAGTGCACAACTACTTTCCGCTATCATCAACTATTTCATTTGGTGCATTGCTTGTGATGCATTGTTGTTTCAGATCGGACCCCTGTTCCGACCCACCTCCCGATGGCCTGGACCTGCAGTTCCAAAGAGGAGGTCCACTCTTTTATGAAGCAGCTGGAGATTCTGGCCCAGTCCATCCAGTCCCTCCCTAACTTCCTGCTCACCGTCGCCCCAAATCCCATCTGATCTTGCTGTGTGTGATGTTAATGCTTTAGCAAACCCGTTAAAGGTTGCTTATAACATGCTTCTAATCCATTAAATCAGGCCTTTGCACTATGAATGTTTATTTTGAGGACTGGATTTATTAAATTATTCAATGAGATTGAACTGAAAATTGAATAAAATGTTAACGTTGTCCCATTGTTTTAGAGTAAGGTTACCTCAGACAACAACGTACTTATACTTAAATAAATAATAATTTCATAAAATAGTCCATAGATAGATAAAATAAGAGTTAATACTGATTAAAACCTATAACCCATTCAGACACACTGAAATACACACGTACTCACCCACCAAGCTTCCAACAATGAGGTGAAATATTTATGAGGAAAAACCTCTCAAAATTATCAGTTCCTCTGGTCTTACTATTTATTTGTTGGAGTAAAATGTACGTATTTTTCTAGAAATTACCTTTACTTTTGTTTTACTTTTAGAAATTTACATTTATTAAAAATTCTAAATAAAAAAATTATTATTTAGAGCATTTATTTGCAGAACATGCCCCAGATTGCAAAAAAAAAACTGCTCAAAATAACTCAGCAACATGTCAGAAAAAGGACAAGGAATATTCGCTCCGAATATGTCAGATGAGGGTTCAACGGCACTTTAGGATATATGCTATTTTTAAGAGTTTTCATGGAGCTTTTTTTTGCTTGACAAACTTGAAACAGCTTATATATTTTTCTTTAAAGATACTTAATCCTACAGCTGTCTTTGGGAGCTCCACTGTGACAAGACAAAGTTAATATCTGAATGCCAAGGGTTTCTTATGTTTAATGTTGCAGATACAGTAAATTAAATGATTCTGGTCATTGACACTGTATTGTAAATAAATAAAACAATATTTTGTAATGTTATACTTTATTACTGTAACACAGTTTGTACATTTGCTTGATATACCTGATCACAAACAAGCAAGCAAAATGAGCAGAGCCAGTTAACAGAAAATGACAATGAAGTATTTTTCTTCACCCTGAAATCTTTTTTTTCCATCACAGAACTGGAACTATAGCAAATTATAAAATTGACTCGACTGCTTGTCTCAGCCTCAAACATTTGCTTGCGGATTTGAATGTAACTTTAGCTTTCTTAGGACAAGAGAGCCTTCTCTTAGCCGGAAGAAGTCTTTGGAAAAAAGGGCTGTCTTCATCCACAGTAGGGGCCTGACTTGGGCTTGGCTGTGTGTCCTTCAAAGTAACAATTCACTTTTCCTCAAAAGGTGTCTTTTGAACAGCATCTCCTTTTAATAGGTGTTCTTGGCAATAATGGCCCAGCAGCTGCTTGTGCTAGAGGTGGTGGTGTCCGCTGAATAAATGGAGGCCCTGTCTCCTCTGTCTCTAACCTCATCCTCACACTTCATTGTCCTCAACACCGGAGGGCTCGTGTCTGACCACATGAGATTCCATGGCATGGGTTCGAGGCTCGATTGTAGCAAATGGCTGGTTAGCTGAACAAACTGGCCAGCATGCTAGGATCTTACAGGTCTTAACCCCAGTAATAATCTTGAACATGAAGAAAAGGTTGTCCAAAAAGAAAATGTGAACAAAAGGTTGTATTCCTTAGTTTCCTTTGAAATTCATTGACATTTACATTATTTTATATATTTATATATTTTGTAAGTATGAGTAAGGTAAGGTCAAACTACTTCGGCGGCTGCCATGACAACAGCTGACGTTACTATCCCTAGCCAATAACATGTCAGCTATTGAAAGTTAATAGGCAATGGGTGTCAACTCTTTACTAGTGGCCATTCACAACTGAAAATGGCAAGTTAAGAAAGAGGCACCCTAGAATAGTTAATACAAAATATATAATTAGTTTAGTGTTCAAAGATTTTTAAATGTGTATCATAGACACTAAGGAAACACAACATTTTTTGGGATCGTCTACATTATGGGCCCTTGTCCCAATGAGACCATCTCTTGTAAATTCAAGGTATTGTGCAAGTTTTACCCATTTGGGTTTACCTGTGTGTGGCCCAGTTTGTTTACACCAGTGGATCCGTCATGACATGTCTTTACTGAGCCCAAGCCTTTTCGTAGCCTAGCCAAATCCCACATGGGACCCATATTTGTATTTTGGCTGTGACCTCTATAATTCCCTCACCTGCCTAATGACACACCTCTATACGCTTATGTAATGTATGTTCCATGTAATGAAAGGTATGATTTCACATGTTTACAGTCAAATCCAAACCTCATTTTCAACCTCTTTGAACTCTGTGAATGCTCTTTGTGATTTGCTGGAGGGGATCCCCTGAGGAACTTTGGGGGGATATTCTTCAACGCGTGTGTTGCATACCACATACATTTATGTCAGCACCAGAAATTACTGAATTCAAAGTTCAAGGTTAGGCTTTTCCTAAAAAATTTACAATGTTGACCCTTGTGATGAAAAGTGTCATCAAACACCTGCATACCATGTGCATATGTTTTCTTCATGTACATTTGCGTAACAACTGGGCTGTGATTTTCAACACTGACAAGAGGCATCTGGGACACTTGATGAGCCTAATGCCAATACTGCTCTACTCAGTATCTGGTTTTCCTTGCAGTTGCTATGTATTGCATTTGTCGTTTTTCTACTGCACTGCTATAACATGACTTTCAATCCCAAGTGCTTTAACATTATTTATTGATTTTGTATACGCAAATTGACAAACCCCAAATTTGAGTTATAATAAAAAACAGAGTGCCCTGCCTATCTAGTCTGCCTTTCCTCTCGTTAATAAACTGATTAACATGATCTTGACACTGTGTGGTGACCTTGGCTGTCTGACTCATCAATGGCCCAGTGAGTATCACTGCCCACACTGTACACCCAATAAACGATGTGGAAGAGTTTGACGCACATTCTTACATCATCTGAGGAGTACCAATGGAGCACTGCTAAACACAAGTGCGTCCACCTCCACTAAGGAAGAGGAGAATCAAGCGAGATGTGAACTAACCTATGCTGTTACTAAACCATGCATTTTGTTTTATTGCAAAAGTGTTGTAATGGGTTGGGATGGTCCCCCAGAATAATGCATCATTAATAAATAATGCAGGTTTTTATCTCAAAAGAGAGAATATGCAACCTGGGCCCATAGTTTTAATGCAGGGATGTTAAACTGGACTTATATTACACTATTCTCCATACAATGTACAATAAACACGACAGAGAGGGTAAAGAATAGTCCTTCACAGCCAAAACCAAAATACCAGGAGGTTCAAATGAGTCAACAGGCAGCAGAAAAACCCAGCAGCAATATTCAATATTTTTATTTCCTTTTTGTAGCAATCCACATTTGCCGTTTTTAGTTTTTAATAATTTTTTCTCATTTTTATACAGTATTGAAAACAAAAACAAAAATAATGTGGTGCATTCACATTTTCCCAAGGGATTCTTTGTAAGGTTGATCTCTACAAGGGTAAAACCGTGAAAAGCTTGAAGCTGGATCCATCCATGTTGAAAACTCACAGGGAAGAAGAAGAGTGGGCCTGATTTTAAATCATCTACAACACTTCATGGATGTTTGGTTTCGTAGAATTTTTTTTTCTCCACGTATATCTTTTTTTTTTTTTATAATTTGTTACGGGATGATGAGTCAGCTTCCCAGCTTTTTTATTTTTAAAAGGAACTTCCAGTCCATGCGAACAACAGTCCAAAAAGAAAACACCCTCCCTCCCCTCCCCCCTCCAGTCTCTCTCTCTCTTCCTCTTCCTCCTCTTCGTCTCTTGGCTCCTCTATGCAACGTAGGTGTAGACTTTGCGGTCCTCGGGCGTCCTCGCCAGGTACTCCCTCTCTATTAGTCCTTCTATGCGCTTCTTAATGACCACGGGGCTGGGCAGGAAACGCGCCCGGAGCTGCTGGGTGACCTGGACACGGCAGACAAACGGGAGAAAAAAAAAATACATAAAAAAAAAAACGTCAAACCACAATTCACATCCCTCTCTATTTTGAGAATCTGTTCAAAGTAAAACGACAACATCGCTCTGTTTGTTGAGTGACCGGTGTGTTACAACGCTCCGTAACCAAACCCACCTCTGCTACCAGGACGTTGTGCTGCATCTTCTTCCTCGACTTCATGATGCGGACGATGGCCGCCTCGATCTCGTGCTTGCGGTCGTCGTCCACTTTCTGCCGCGTCTCCTTCCTCTCCGGGTCCGACTCGCCCTGCTTGGCCGCCACTGGGACACAAACACAACGACAGGGTCAAAGGTCAAGGGACGTGGGTGGAGGAGCGGTCTCAGTCGGCCGCCACTGGGACATGTTACAGACACAAACACAACGACAGGGTCAAGGGTCAAAGGACGCGGGTGAAGGAGCCGTCTCAGCCGGCCGCCACTGGGACACAAACACAACGACAGGGTCAAGGGCCGTGGGTGGAGGAGCGGTCTCAGCCGGCTCCCATTTCAAACGTCAGCGTCCTCTCCCCTACCCACCTGTCTGTATTTTGACTCGGTGCAGCTTGGAGGTAAACTGGTCGTTGACTGTAAACACGTGGCCGCTCTCGATCTCCTTGGACTTGGGCTCCTTGGTGAGCACGCGCTGGGTGGGCTTCCCGCACGCCAGGGACTGGAGCGC
>JAVQIZ010163617.1:0-10128 GCA_036023535.2 Galaxias brevipinnis
TACTAATTACCCTTCATCACCTTAATCGGTTATTATTTTAGATTTATGAATCAATTGATAATCTATCCAAATTGATAAAGAGTAATTTACACACGAAGTAGTAGCCAGAAACCCTGCAACAGTTCAGTTCAGTTCGGTGCTCCAAGGCATAGTTAATAGTGGAGCACTTATGTGTTGTTTGAAATGGTTGTATTTATTTTAGAGCAGATGTGAGAGGGGCTATTCAAATGTTTGGAAATGGTCGTTCATGAATCAAGTGTCCTGCTGTCTATTTTTGGGGCTGATGCTGCAATATGTAAGCTGTGCTGTGTTTACTTTTACTGGCATTCCTGCCCTCCTTATTCCTTCATTACCACATTGTGCTCACTCATTGCAGGATATCGTGAAGGCCAGCATTTAACAAAAGGGAATGTTAAATGCTCAGCAAGGAAAGCCTGCATTTATTTTATCTATTTATTTATTTATTGTTATTGCAAGAACAGCGTTTTTCAATGCAAACTATAAGGTCACCTTCACACTGTTCTCTTACCTAAACGGTCAGCTGTACCTCAATTCAATTTACTTTTGACAGTCAAATAATCAATAAGATATCCTTGTGTTTGTCTTTAGCCTCAGTTTCACATTCATCCCCGTAGCAGCGGAGTCTATGAAGGGCAGCATGACTGCAGTTTTCCAGGTCACCTACTGCGCCATCATGCTGCATTGCCCTCTGTTCAGAAGACCTTTTCTTCCTGGTAGTGTAGGCCTAGACTTGCATACATACGTATACCAAACTAAGATTCATTAGTACTGCACCAGACTTCCCACCTTGTTCAGGAGAACTAAAGCAAAGCTCAAATGAATGGTATGGTTAGATTAGTCTGTTCAGTAAGTTACCAATGGTCTAAAGTGTTAGGCTTCAAAATGTTTTTTCATGAAAAGATGATGGTGATTGTAGATAATCAAAATTACATTCAGCTCATCTTTCAGACACTGTAAGCCTTTATTATTGTTCCACCAGCTTAAGAACTTTGGTGCCAGTGGTGCATATTTCATGAGAAGGAACTTTATGGAAGCATTCAAGTGAGTGGATGTGTATTGTGCAGGGAAGTGGGTGGCAGGACTAGCAAGAGCAGCTGTTGTAAGTACTTCATGCATGGTGACAGGTGTTGCCCCCTTCTGTGCTGGTGATGAATGCATTATACATGTGGCTTGAAATGTAAACAGGTGAGTGATGTTTCAGGCAGGCATCAAAGCTCACCAAGGATGCATTGATGGGCTGCATCTATAATTTGTCTTTTCTTTTCAAATCTTCTGTTTATTGTATTTTTTTATTACATGTTATTCTTATCTACATCTATGATTTATTGGCTATGCCATAAGTCTCATGTTGTACATTAACCACCTGGCTAGCTTCAGTGGCTTGGGAAGCTGTCACCTGTTCTCATTTACGTGCTGTACGGAAAGGCTGCTAATCTTATCAGTCTGTTCTAAACTGGCATGGGAGAAATCAAAGGATCAATTATAGTGGACTGTATTTTTTCACAGAACTTCTTTTCAACATTATTACATTTTAGCTGAGAGGGTCACGTCCACAGAAGTACAATTGAGCGCTCCTCCGGGAAAAGAATCCCATTTTAAATCCTCCACACTCCTCAGGCCATTTGCTCTTTTCCCAAAACTAGTACATTGCTGTGGGACTGAATTATTCAATGTACTCCATTTTCTCCAACGCATAGCAGCTAAGACGTTCTTTAATAATAAAGTGAATATGTTCTTTGAAAGGAATATTCCAGAGTGGTACTTGTTGCTCTAAACTCCATAATGAAACAGTCTAACAATAACCATCTGGAGTTTGGAGGAATATGGGGAAAGGTTCCCCATTTTCTTCCTGGGAACATGAGTTATTTTGTTCCAACTCCCCTTTCTTTATATAGTAGTTCATGTTTTCAGAACACATGAACAAAGTCTTAATGTTATACGGGCCTTAGCTGCAATGCAGTAGCATCTTTTCATTCATTTACTGTGAGTGAAGCTTCTTGCTTAATGCTATCTGTTTTAGATTGACATATATGGTTTTGATGGCCTTATAAAGATTCAGGGCAGTAAATTGGGAAGAATAATGAGAAAGTATAAAAAGCTGGCTTCAAAGGACTCAGAATGGGAAATGTATGTGTTTGTTTCTGTTAATGTATTGCATCATCACATCTTTCATTTAGCCAACTGTGTTAAGTTTATACTGAACACTGCTAATCTGAAAAAAAAACGGATTGTTTTTCTGGAAAACTCATATAGTGAAGCAATAATGACTTCTTTCATGACATAATATTTGCCTGTCTATCGTTTTCCATAAATGGAAGGTAATGAAACATTAGGATATTATCTAATGAGTATTTAGACCTATGATTGGTTTTTCATAGAAATTACGGTAATAAAACAGTGTTTGTGACTTATGAAGGCTGAGTCAGGAGTGACAGGATCTAATCTTGATACTGCACAGTTTGTGAGCAGCAAGCTTACTCAGTGTGGTTAATTTTGTTTTGGACGGGGATTGGCCTGTGGCGGTGCAAGTGGCACTGGGTGACTGAGGGATGCCATCCCTTTGGCTCAGTTACATCCCTTGTCATGGTGCCACAGATTTGGACTAGTATAGAAATGGAGGGCTGCAACACAGTCCTCTAATCCCCGTAATCTTCAATTTGGAAAACAATTACTAATCAGAAGGTCATGTAAGTCACTGAGTACCAATTGACACATTTGACTCAAAATTGGAGCAAGCAGAGTTTATCAACGTATGCTGTATCTTTATTATTTTGTGCAATGGAGAATTAGAAGGCAAGTTATGGCTTTGTTTTCATTTTTCACTGTTGAGATATGAAGCTTTCAGTCTTTCCCACACTCTTTAGCAAACAAGATAACCTGTCACACCATTTAGTGAGGAAGGAGAGTATTTTTAAGGAGGATGTGGTTAATTAACAGGATGCCATGCAATATTTGTAGAATTCATGACACGTTGCATGTCATACATCTTGAAGATGACACCCATTTTGCTTGAGTAGTGGGACAGGGAACATCCCCCCTTCGTTTTCCTCTCAGTCCCTCAAACACGCTCTCCCCTTTCTTTCTTGTCCTCCACCTATGTGAGACATGGAGAGGTTTTGATCTCAAGTTATGAAGAAAACCACAGACTCATAAAAAATATGTTATCTGAAAGACTCAGTTTTGCATAAATTTGTCCTCAGCGTTTATCCCATGTCAAGACTAAGAATAATTAAACACATTTTGCTCATCCCCCCAGCAAAGATGAGGGAGTGAAATAATTAATTTGCCTCAGTTAAAATCTGAGAGTTGATAATAGTATAGAGAGAGCAGTGTCCAGGCTTAGCTCCCAGTGTGGGCATGTCTTGGAGGGATTCCTGCTGGCCTTTGCAGACTCTCCCCCAATCTAGAGCTCGAAGCATTTCATGAGAAGTAGTTCCCATCTGTGTGGTCCTCTCAGAGGTTTGGAGCAGCATGCACCAGGGAACAGGCCAGCAGATGCCACGATTTTTCTCTAATCGAAAAAGTCACTGTACGTAGCTCATTACCATAGGTTAACATCTATTTGCACAAAGATAGGTTTCTTTTCCTCAGGGCTGATTGACTCCTTGCTGGGCCTTCATTTTGACTGTGTTGTGCTCAATATATCAGTCATTTCTACTCTCATTGGCTCAGTGTCCGTGATGCCCTGATTCTCTAAGTTTTAGCTATGAACTATATTTGGTGTCCAGGTGTCTTTGTCCAGGCCTGAGGGAACATGTTAAGCAACACGCCGATAGATGGATGGGCAGAGTGATTAATTACTTTAGCTGAGGAGTCTCACTGCCTTTCACTACTGGGACCAAAAAGAGTGAGAGCATTGGTTCTACACATACTGTTGCCTAGCTTCTCTTAGCTATATGTGTCATGATAAGCCAATGGAGAGCAGGACCCAAATGCAGGCATAGTCAAAAGCACTTTATATTACTTGATCAAAAGACAAGGAGCCAGAAGGTAAAATCACGCGCAACGTTTACCTATTACCAGACGAGGGAACATTGAAAAGACAAGGCTTCAATACAAAAATTAAAACACAGAAAGACCAATCAGCACAAATGAATCCAGGTGGAAACAATGACACTAACGAGGACAGGTGACGTTGATGAAAACTTCACAGAATGGGTGTGTTAAACCACCACTGGTTAGCTTTTCCTAAGTACGTAATCTTCCTTCTGCTTCCTGTATAGCCTTGCTTTTCCTTAAAACATAACCTAACTTCTACTCACTAGTAGCTCCCATGGACACTATGAACCAACAAATACAATGCAATTGGAGTAATGTGAGGAACCTCCCTGACTGATTGCTGCCTCTTGTTCTGCCTGAACTCTAATCGCATCATTGCTCAATCACCTCTGGACCCTTAGCTGTGAAATAATAGCTTCAATCTGGAATTGGCTGGGCTCCCTTCTATGCAATTACAAGAAAGAAGTGCACGTTCTTATTGATCCAAAGTGATATAATTATTTTTC
This sequence comes from Galaxias brevipinnis, assembly GCA_036023535.2. Lineage (NCBI taxonomy): Eukaryota > Metazoa > Chordata > Actinopteri > Galaxiiformes > Galaxiidae > Galaxias > Galaxias brevipinnis. Next base: position 4,527 of record JAVQIZ010163617.1, read on the forward strand.
AGCCTCTGCCTGAGAGCTGAGGAGAACGCTTTGAAACAATAGAGACGCATCAGCAGGAAGATCCAGTCAAGCCTTCCATAATGTGTTCCCTCTGTCAGCCATTGTAGCTTGAGATTGAATTTCGAAGTTGTTCCTTATTTTACTGGTGGTATCTTTTTTATATTGTGTGTACACCAACTGGGAAGGAACAAAAATAAACCCGGCTCGCAAATAATTTGTAAAGAATTTACTTTGCTCATCCAAAAGAATGATGGTCGCATCAGCAGCACCATTCTGATAATGCATTAACAGATAAAGCAAAAATTAGCCTAGCACAGTACTGCTCTGATGTACTATGATTATTGTAATTTTATCCAGCTCTGCTATTACAAGAATACCCTGAGTTTCCCCTATTCTAAACCTCTTCAAGAAATCTTTCCAATTGTTCAAACTTATCCGATGGTCGCTCATACATGTAGACTTTGAGATGTGTTATGTACGTGTAGGCTATACTAACATCAGGGTTAGTACAACTGGTCTGCAAGTTTTATTAGCTTTTTTTAATAACTTTAATGCTTTGTGAACAGAAATTGAATCCAATAACAATTCAGTGCAGTCATCATCAGACCGTTTCTAAATCATTATGCAGAGAGACTGTTTCTAACATTGTGTGCTTTTATTTGGCATCTGCATAATCATTGTAAATCATTATTGTATAATGAGCTTAATCAGCGCTTTCTATAATTCACGGGGTGGTGTGCTGTTACCAGCCACATGTAGAAAGACGGGAGTTCAGTTGTGTGGTATAGAGGCAATGGTCTGAGGTTTGGGCTTATCTCCTTCTAATTTGTCTGTCTCAGGGTTTGTTTGAAGAGCAATGTGCTGTCAGAAAGGGCAGCAGGGCTGTGGAGATAAGTTGGATAGGTTAGGTTACCACCACAACACAAGTGTATTCGTTTCAGGAACCTCCCATGTTGCTGTGTACTTGCTCATCACCTGAAAGACCACGGCCATTTTCCTCTTCAAATAGTTGACTAGAGGTTATTGATTTTCCCCTCTGATTCCTGCGGAATGTTTTCACACCTAAAGCAAAGCTTTTAAGCAATTCTGTTGCTTATTTTCCTGATCAGATTTACTTCATGTGGAATTAAATTTTAATCTAACTCAATAGTCTAACAGATTTTTCTAAGTAAGAAAAAAAAAGCTTTCATTTGCAAATGTACAATTTGTTCAATACATTTTCTGTACCCACATCTAATGTGTATTCAGATGCACCCAGTCAATAATTTTATTATTTTAGAATCATGTTGTCAGTTTGAGAAGATGGGAAAATTAATCAGATTCTAAAATGCTGTTAAACCCTGGTGGCCTATTTGACTTGCATTTTCTGTCTAGCTTTAAAGATGACTAATTTCAACCGGGGACATTTTCTACTTGGTTTCCGGACAAAGCCTTTCCTAAATATTAGACATCTTGAACGACCTTCTAAAAGAATGTTTTGACTGCGAAAGTGGTTTTATGAGTAAGTTCAAACAAGAGCGATACGGCTTTCCTTTTCCGCTGTTAGGTCCTTTGTAGAGTGGGTGTATGCTTTTAGACTTTCCAGCTCATCATTGCTGTGCATAATAGTGGAGCAGCAGCTGCTTATGGAGCCTACAGTAAGTGCTTTAATTTTGCAGCATCTCTCCTTCCCAAGACGTCAGTGGGGCCTCACCCTTGACTGAGGCATTTATTCTAGTGAGTGTTTCGTTTTTGGTTAAAGCCCACAAGCCCCTGCTAGACTTGTCAAGCCCCTACTAGACTATAGCATGCCAAATTGTGCTTTATCCAAGTGCCCTTATGATGCGTGTAGTCATTGGAAACTCTTCCTCATGAATGCAGCTGAGTATTGTAGGTCACATGTTAAATTATAAATAATGATGTGTGGTATGGTATCATCTGAAACCAACACCTGGGCCTTTCTCTTAACATTCTGAGGCTAAATGAAGCTGCCAATTCTGTAGCTCTGGCCTCAGATGTTTTTGGTAAGACTCTATCTTGGACAAGGGGGGTCAGACAGAGACAGATATGTTTTTCAAAAAGCTGTCAAGAAGGCGCCGCAGAGAGGAAAGGCCAGTGTGGCCATTAGACTAACAAGCGCCTGTGAGTTAGACCTGTCACGCCTCTCCACTGAGGCTGTAATCCCTTTGTGGCCTTGGTTAGCAGCAGAATAGACTGTGCTAAATGATATGCAAGATAAACACAAATTAACTCTCACATAGTTAATTTTGTCAGTGACTATTTATAGTAGGCCTTGAGGTGCACCCATGCACTATTTGCTAGCAAAACCTTTGAAAGAAAAGTAACTTTTTTTTTTACCAGGCTGGTGTCATAAAAATCATTTGAAATGTTTTAGATGACTCTCATATGTTTCAGAAAATAGCGTAAGTATGATTAATCTTCTTAAACCATATGCAAAACAGCCTAGTGAGTAACTGTGGTGACATACTTGACTAAAGTTCATCCATCAGCGCTCCCTTACTTCTACTAGAATATTCAGCAGACGTTAGTCACCACCCTATACACGTTGTTTGGCCAAGCATTGTGTACTTATTTTTGGAGCCATGTATGTGACACGCTTCGAAAGCAACACACAGTTGTACGCCATTCTCTGTAGCCAAGATCTTAGATCCCCTCTGCTTGACCTAAAGGCTCACAGCTATTCATTAAATTTTCACTGGGCTCATAACTACTGTGTCCTATCAGTGTGTTGTGTTGAGTGGCTTGAACTAATTTTCTCACAGGGTGCCGCCCAGCTCCAAAACACCCTTTTAAATATCTGTCATTTGCTTTTATTTGAGCTTATTTTGAACAAGCTTCTCATTCCTTGCTTCAGTTCTATCTTTTTGCACTGGGTTTTAAGTGTAGACTATACACATTTAGTGTCCTGTTAAGTAAGCTGTTGTACAATAGAGTTTTCTTGTTAAGTGTTATTAATTGAACCTGTAAGTAGTAACTAGTAACTTCTTAAGATCAAAATAAGACCACCGATCAACTGACACTGAACAATCAACAGTTTGACTGACCATCGCACAAGAGGGCTCATTATTTCTGATTGCGCTATGGTTGGTTATGCTCCCTACTGGTGCTTCACGAGATAAAGAGGGCTGAGCTTTAACGATGCCCTTCAGGCTCTGCAGCTCAAGGCAACTCAAGTGTTTTGGTTGCTGTGTTTGTATGTGCTTGTTGTGATTGTTGATGGGGTTCTAACTGAACTGTCTGTGTTTGCGTGTTCTGTGTTTTATAACTTTGTTCAGGACACATCAACATCTTGAGATATCCAGCTGTGCCCGTGGCTCCCATGAGGCTCTCATCTTAACCAACTGTCCTTTCTCATGTGTTCCTTTCATTTTGTCCTCTCCGACCTGAGTCGGAGGCAGTACTGTAGTACTCATTAGGGGGAGAAAGACCCCCCTCCCCCTTTATGCTAGTGTTTTGACGGTTGCGACACATCATTGAGTGGTCTTTGTTTCTTGCTGAGTTTCTCTTTTGAGATGAGTTAGATAATCATGACAATAATTGGTGGTGAAGTACTGCGTTACAGCAATGCCGTCCTGTCAGTCCGTTTAAACTTTGACTAGACGTCACGGATGCCTACGTCCGTCCTCCCAACGAGTTGCGTAACTCAAAAAGCAGGGAGGTAATTAATATTACCGGACCTTAATCCCATTGTAACGCTGATGAAGGGCTAAGAGGTGTTGTTGTTGGAGAGATAGGGTGTGCCAGAGGGTGACTGAGTGCGATAGGCCTGGGAGGAGGCAGTGTGTGAGCAGTGGAAAGTGGATGAATAAATAATGTGAGACCCAAGCAGACAGGGAGCGGGGCCTGCCAATACTCGACTGGGCTACCCTCACACGGGCTCTGCTGGCAGGGAGACGGAGAAGGGTTCTTTAGGCTCCAGCCTAAAAATCTGTGTAGTGGACTTACTGTGTAGACTGGACTTTCAGTGCGCTTGACCTTAAGTGTATACTCCCAACCTATATGGCAGCACTATATTGCTAACCTTTAATTATTAACTTATGTTTGTTATACTGGTTTGTATTAGATTGTACTGCCTAAGGGGATGAATTAATGAATCATGTGATGATGGAAAAAATAACAAGCTTACCTTAGATAGAAGTGCAATTATACATGAATAGCAACAGCAACAAAAAGCGCATATGGCAATGGATGTTAAAATAATGTCAGGGCGTGAACAAAACACATTATATACGTGTCGTGACTGTACGTTTTAGTTCTTATAGACGTGATGTCTAAGGAAGAATGAAAAAAAATGCAGTTCAAATCAGTCCTCTTGAAGTCTCAATATTTAACACAAATGTTGTCTGCCACTGGGCACAGTCTCCCGCGAAACTGTGACGAATTGCTTTATGGCACAAGGAAGTGCGTCACTAAATCAGGAAGAGATGCCCATACTTGGAGTATAGTCGCTGATCGTGCTAGTGATATGTTAGACCACGATCAGTCTGCATCTCTTCTTTGCTACGGTTAGGGAAAATAAGTACACTAAGCAAACGGTAAGGGTCGCCCAAAATCCTCTCTTACAGATAAACTCCCTCTTGTAACTTTAAACGAATGACTGAGGTTTCCATCTTATACACTATAAACATATACTACGGTGAATATATTTCCTGTCCACATGCGACCATGTTGCATGTCCAAGATAAAAGGGTCCCGGTGGGGCACTTTGGCTTTGAATTGACGTTGTGAGCTGCTGAGAGATAAAAAAGCACAATTCAGCCCCCCGCCAATAAAGAGTTGACATTTTGACAAAGAACATGGCGAGCAGAAAGGCCCTCGTGTCTTGCCTCCCTTTGGGAGCAGCAGCTGTGTAATTAAGCAGGTGAGAGTCAAGCCCTCCCAGATTAGGATTTGTTTGGATCCCTGGCTCTTGCTCCAGACTATCTTCAACAGCTCGCATCTTGACTCTTACTATCAACTGTCAGCACGTGACATTCAACATTCAGTGGCCTGGGCGATGTTTCTCTGTCCCCTGTCTTTGTTGTGCTGCCTGCCATGCTCTTTCTGTTGCACGGTGCCCCTTTGCCAACAGGCCAGCCAGGGGCCTTGGAGATGGAGTGCCAGGGCTTGGCTAAAGGACAGCGGTTAGAGATGACCAGCACAGCCCATTGTCTTAGCTGACCTGAGAGGCCGTGGTCATGAAGCAGCAGGGAGCTGGTAGATAGATGATGTGATTAACCTTGCCTCTCCTTGGAGTACAGAATACACACGTTGCATGTCTGATCAGAGATGAGTCTCGTCTGGGGACACCTCACACACAGGGTTTGAAGATTAAAGACTAGAAGAAAATTACACATATTCACACACACACACACACACACACACACACAGATGCACAGTAAATAGCTGTTCTACATTTAACTTGACTCAGGTTCCAGCAGCAAAGAATATTTGACTGACAAAATCATGCTTTTGTCATGTTGGCACTACCATGTGACCAATTCTTCTCCTTTCAGATGGTGAGTAAAAACAAGCAGCTCTCTCTGAGGGTCCTGCTCTGTTGCAGAAGACATTACTGAAAGGCACCTGCCTCACAGATTAATCGTTGTTTGCCTAGTTAATT
>JAVQIZ010163622.1:0-17634 GCA_036023535.2 Galaxias brevipinnis
ATATCCTCTTTCTTTTAGTCGTGTTTCTGTTCTAAGTCATAACACAGGAGCCATTTTAGATGATTTGTAGGGTCAGCGTTTAGAAAAAAAGGATGTTTTACCTAGTGTGCTCAATAGAGGTCAGTGTTTGAGTTTTTACCATAGAAATTGAATTAGAGAGCAAGAAAGAGGTTCTGCTACTGCACCACCATGGACAGCACCATTCTTTTTTCTATTTCCACCACTCTCAGCACTTCTGCAATCACCGCTCAAGAGCGCTTTATGTGAATGCTTCACACCCAAGTACAGGTCATCAAACTGTATCCTACTTTGCCAATCATTGCTCACCAGTCTTTTTGAGCATATTTAAGTACATAGACTGTCTTCAAGTGTAAGCTGGGGAAAAATAGCCCGACGCAAGCTGCAACTGAAATCATTTTCAACACTAGGACACTCTCTGCCCCTTAGCAGCGTGTGCAATGCATTATGGGTAGCTTGCCCTATCATATCCATTTGGTATTTGACTCAAATGGCAGCTCCCATGTGGACTGTGCCTGTCTCATGTGTGGAGTTGTTGTGCCCATTCTAGCTGTTTCTGTTGTCCGGTGACAAAAGTAACGACTAAGTAACCCAAACCATTCCTAAACAGGAAAGGTATTTTCACTTTTATGAAGGTGTTTATTTTACAGTAGAATTATTACAAAAGAAAAATCATGGAACGTCCAAAAATGGTATCGTACTTAATTGTACAGCTGTTTCTATTGCATATGGGATGAATGTTGTACTCGGTAGTTCATCACAGAGCTCTCCGTGGTTTATGTCTGTGTGTGTCTGTTGCTACAAACATGGGGCGCTGTAGCCTTTATGCATCGGGCCTCCTGTCCGGGTGAGATAACGGGAGCTGCTACCTTGGTCTGACATGGCTCCAGGCATGTTCTTGTTCTTACTTTCTTTCACCACCTGCCGCCCTTCCTACTTTCCTCTCCCCCCCCTTCTCTGAACCAGGAAACACACTGTGTGATTACAAAACGTGTCGTTGCTACAAAGACACAGACACAAGGGGGGGCCATGTTTTTGCTCTCCAAGGACAAATGTCCACAGACTGTATTCATTTTGGTTTGGTGCACAAGTAACAGCTTTTTTTTTCTCAAATAGACAGTGTAATAGTGTGCTGACATTATCGATGTCAGGCTTCATAAATAATGCATTGCAGTGTTTCTCTATTTCACTTTTTTTTCTTCTTCTTCTTCTATCTGCGGTGTCCTCCCAGTACAAACAAGTGGAGCAGTACATGTCTTTCCACAAGCTCCCAGCAGACATGAGACAGAAGATCCACGACTACTATGAACATCGCTACCAGGGCAAGATCTTCGACGAGGACAACATCCTCAGTGAACTCAACGACCCGCTGAAGGAGGTAAGTAACAGATCACCCTCCTCTGTTCCCGAAACAGCCCATCGGGATATACCTCATCACAATATTGGGAAAAAATCCATTGTTTGCAGTAATGCATAAGATTAGTTTATAGGCGTTCCTAATATTTGTGTTGGGATTTCATGCTAATGAATCATTAGGAATCAGGAATGAAATATGAGCTTGCGGGAGACCCTTTGAATAACCGGATTCAGCGAGTAATAAATCTGTGCTGTTAGAATGTCTTTGCATAAAATGAAAAGGTATCAAATGATTGCGTGTGGCTGAACCACGAGCGACCAGAGAGTCCCGCGTGAGCGAGCCAGTTACCACACCGTCTCCTCTGCCCCGCCCGTGACCAATCCAGACTACGACGGCACAAAATGGATTCTCCACAACATGGTGGTTGCGGGGCTGGCAGGAGGCCAATCAGGCTAACGGATATAATTGGCAGCGAGAGGTCCGCTCGGGCAGCTCACACCTTCAGGTGTGAAAGGCGCAGTGAGACCCGCGCCGAATGACGGGCTGCTTTCTGGCATGCCTCTGAAGACATTATGACATCAAGCCGCTGACAAGGCTAGAGCCGTGCGACACCCCCGCCCCCCCCACCTCCTCCTCCTCCCCCCACCTTTATGAAAACAAGCACCGATAAAATGGGATGTTAAGCTTATTAAAGTAGTCATTTGCGTGTTTAATTGGCTGCGTTCTGTCTACCTGTCATAAAGAGGGTTGGCCCCACTGTGAGGATTCACCGTGGATACGTTTGGTATTAAAGGCCTAATTAGGAGAGGAGAGGAAGAAACACAGGGAATAAGAGGAACGTGGAGGAGAGGAGGGACAGCTAATCATCCTGGTTTCTCATGCAGCCCCATTAAGTCAGCATGACCCAAGTACACACACAAACACACACACACACACCTGAGATAACGCAAACAAATGTATGTTGTTATCACTATAGCAATAGTACACATTGTTACACATTCAGTGCTTTTGAAGCTATAGTGTGTACTGCAGTTGCAAATAGAGCACAACAGAACATAGCATAACATGTTGGCCTAGTATATATTAGAAAGCAGAGCTAACACATTGGAGGGCAGGAGAAGGCAGAGACCGAGAGAGGTGGCGGCAGTGGAAAGTGGGGTGGTGACGCATTATGTTAGTAGGGTGAGAAAACAGCTAATTTCTCATCTTCACATTTTTTTCTCCACTTTCCTGCAGCTGCTGGTGCTAGCGGCTAGCTATTTTTATAGCCCCCTCTTCCTCTCCCATCTCTCTCTTCTACCCCCCCCCCCCTCCCCGTTCCATGTGATGACTTTGCTTTAAATAGAGAAAGTCTGAAGATTGTTTCCCTCCCCAAGGAGAGCCGTGCGGGGCCTGAACACTGCCAGCTATCTAATTCATTATACGCTGGCCATGATTGGGGTCAGAGCCCCTTTGGCTTTCTGCTGACACAGGCGTCTCAAGCTCCGCTAACAGCCCCGGTGTCGAGATAGCCTCGCCGAGATTGGTTAGCGTATCCTGGCACCTCAGAGTGAGATGTGCTCGTATTGGATAGTCATCCACCTCCCTGGAACGCAGCGCGCCCACTCACGTTATGCCCCCCCCCCCCCCTTCTTTCCCACCTTCTGTGTGCACGGCAAATGAGGGCCTGCCTGGTGGGTAAACATACACGTGGCAAGCAGGAAACGGGCTCTATTTCTGTTTCTGCATCGGAAGACGGGGTGAGGAGAGGAGAAAAGACAGACTGTGACTCGGGGTCAGCTTATCAGCCTCACTGAGACTGAGACGCTTCACTGAGGGATGTGAGATGCTTAATATATATATTGGGCACATGGCAGCAGTAAGAATCCAATTTGACCCCATTGCATTATAGGAGCTGAGATGATATCTGGAACATGGATATACAGTGGCGTCAAAATAAATGTCTTCTTTAGCAAGGTTAAAATCAATTTGATCTTTTCTGAATGAAAATACCAGTGTTTACATTTTTTTTTACCTTTATTTTGATATTTCCAGGAAATTGTCAACTTCAACTGCCGGAAGCTGGTGGCCACCATGCCTCTGTTTGCAAACGCAGACCCCAACTTTGTGACGGGGATGCTGAGCAAGCTGAAGTTTGAGGTTTTCCAGCCCAACGATTACATCATCCGCGAGGGGACGGTGGGGAAGAAGATGTACTTCATCCAACATGGCGTCGCAAGTGTTATCACCAAGCTCAACAAAGAGATGAAGCTCACTGATGGTTCCTACTTTGGAGGTAAACAAAACAAAAGCCTCGGCAAAATTATGCATACAAAAGCATATTGTAAGAGACATAAATCAAAGAGGAATATTGAATGTTGACAGCTGCCTCTCTCACACACACACACACACACACACACACATACACACACACCCACACACACTTTCACACGCGCGCAGGTTGACATGCAATACCCTGACACCCTCGGGTGCTCTGTTTGATGCTATTTGTAGATGGGTTATTGTAGATGCTGATTCTCATTAACTACTGTCGGATGGCTTCCCTTCCACCCCAGCCCCCACCCACCCTCTTTTATGTAACGTTCATCTGGTTGGTGGTGTGGGCCAAGCAGGGGATCAGTCTTCCCAGAGGACAGACAGAGGTTGCTGACTGCCTCCTGCTTACCTCTGCCTCCGTGCTTGGCACTAACTCCATCATCACAGGATGTTCCTTTCAGTCTAAATGAAGAAGTGAATCCCTTCGCCAGACCCTCTCTGTTCTTCACATACTGTTTTAGTAGTATTCTCTCTTTCATTTTCCATCTTTCGGTCTCTCTCTCTTTCTCTCTCTCTCTCTCTCTCTCTTTCTCTCTCTCTCTCTCTCTCTCTCTCTCTCTCTCTCTCTCTCTCTCTGTTTGTTGATAGAATACAGCATTACAAAAATCATTAATTATTTAGCAAAGTCAAATTCATATAAATCATACATGTTTATTTTGCCGTAATCTTTCAAGGCGGACAGCCTGTCTTTGTAAAAGCCTTGCAAAGCTTCCTATTTTTGAATAGGATCGTGCATACTTCATCTATCTCTACTCAACCCCTCTTCAAGCAAGCAACTTAAGATTCTAAGAATACACTTAGTTTGCCACATGCAATTTCCCAGACTCAAATCAGCAGAGGATCAAGGATAAATTAATGTATTCTTCTTTTATTTTAGAAATGCATTCCCAAAGTGGCTTCATATTTTGTCTTATTCTACCTAGTTAACCATGGGTTGATATATAAATTTATTACTGCAGTTTATCAGACTGCATAACACTAGATCTTTAATTTGAATATGAAGCAGATCAGAATCACCTTTTAACAATATTGAAATTCTTCCATTGTAAAAGAAAACAAATACAGACCGATACATATTGACAGTGCAGTGTAGCTACTGAGATAAAAGCAAGCTACAGAGGACAGAGAAATGAAACTGACACAATATCCATGTGTTTGTGTGCGTCAGTGAGTTGTTTGGTGTGTGTGTTAGTCCCAAGAGGGTCGTCAATGATCCACACAACAAACAATATGTAACCTGAGTAGGGGGCATAGGAATAGGGATTGCTTAGCGATGTAGGACGTTTGAAAGGTAATAGTACTCACAATATAGGCTATATAAAGACATATTGCTTTGCAGCTTGACCCCATTCACATAGTTGTCAGTATTAGATGTTATGACGTTAGGATGTGTTGCATGTTAACTGACTGTCAGGAAAGGCTTTCTTTTTAATCTTTCTCAGAATTGTATCCATCTCAGAGATCTGATTAAACAACCTATTTTTAGAGAGGGTGTGTTTTCAATTTGAAAGGTCTTTTGTATTATTTTATGAGAAATGAAGAAATGAGGTAAGACCTAAATGCGCAATGTACGGTTTCCAGCACAACGATTACATCTGCTGCAAAGGCCCTGGGCAAGGACATGCATAGAGATAGCTCTTATACCAGAAGTTAGGAGCAGACTTTTCACCATTAGCATAGCACTCACTCACTGTGACTTTCCAAAAAGATTCAAGAGCACCACAATCAAGGTCCGCAATTGTAGAGGGGGTCAAATGACGAACACAGACAAAAAAACGTCAGCCCCTTTCAAGGAGTGGTGGATTAGCATTCTTCAAAGTAGTCTGAATGTTTCCATGGTGACGCAAGTGTACTTTAGTTTTTGGGATTTGTTTGGTCTGCACCATGGCATTAGACCGATGCCACCGCCTGGCACCCACAGGAAGTAGCTGAACCCAAACCAAACAGAGATTACGTTCTGTTGACAAACTGTTTCAGTCTAATGTTGCAGTGGTGGTGCGTGGAGGGTATGGAGAGGACGGTGGTGCTTCTGCTCTCCCTGCTGCGGTGTTGCCAGCCACCTGCCTTGCTTCCTGTTGGCCAGCTGGACAGTGTTAGGCTGACCCGTTAGCATGAGTACAACATTAGGAGATCGGCTCAGACTCGGGAGCAGCTGGCCTTGTCAGGAGCCACACTCCTCTCTTCCTCTCCAGTGATTCATGCCATGCGCACAAACACACAAGATATGCGCCACATATACAAAATGTTTACGAATGCATTGCACAACCACAGCAGGCTATTGGAAGCCAGCTATAGCCAGAGCAAGAGAAGAGAATATGAGGGTGTTAGTGTGTTTGTGTGTGTGTGTGTAAGTGCGTCTGAGTGTCTGGAGAAGAGGAGGTGTACAAGCCTCGGTCCTCGGTTTCAGGAAATGGTGCCTTCGTCGCCCTTCTATGGCCCACCAGGCTTGTTGTGGTCTGGGTAATGAACACAGTCAGGGGGGGCTGGAGATCATGGAGGAGGGGGGTGGGGGGTCTGTAGAAGCACTCCAACAGACTGCACCGCCCACAACAAACAACACAGGCATAGTAATGGCCTATGGTGTGTTTCTGTGACTATTCATCACGACTAAGATAATGCTGCTGGTAGTTTTCTAAGTAGGGATGGATAGTCGGTTAAGGTTAACTGACAGTAAATGTTAGCTCAGTGATGAGACAGTTAAATGGGATACTTAGTATACCGTGTAGAAAAATACAGCATGGAAGTAGCTGTGTGGTTGTGTTTCGGTGAGGTTTACTGTAAACAAGTCAAACCCACTGGCCTACCCTTGAAATAGAGAACTAAAGAGAGAAAGTCACAGAGACAGAAAGATTTGCAAAACTAGCAAACCCATTCTGTCATTTAAAATCTGATTAACATGCTAATACAGTCAAAGCCTATGGGGCTTGCCGGAGACTCCTGGGACTGGATACTTTGCATGTTACCACTGCAAACTGTCATGCTAAATAGCTAGCATGACAATTACCCCTCAAGCTATTGGATTAAAAAGCTGTGTGATTATTAGAAGCTGAGGGGAAAGTGATTAGCGCACGTGAAGACAGTGGCGGACCTATGGAAGGGCTAATTTGTAGGTTTTTAGTTTTTTATTCTTACTCGGCAAGGGGAGTCCCTGTAATGGCATGACACAACATTTTTTTGAGATGGACACTGCTGTCCGAGCCGAAGGGTCTCGGGTCCACTAATGATGCCATTGGATAAAAGGTGATGGTAAGCTCGGAGGTGTTTTGGTATCGGATGCATGACACATGAAGTGACGGCAGATTACCCACAAAGCCCTGGGGCGGGCCGTGATGCTTTGTGACAAGTCAACGGACATGTGTCACACCGCATCATACGAGGGCAGTAACCAAGTCTGGTCTTACTCACACTATCCCTTTCCCAGACACAAACACACACACACACGCACATACGCTCATGTTGCTTGGCTGGCTGGGTCGCCAGATGACAGTGCTTCTGTGGGAAGGCCTTGGCCAGACACCGTTTCCACTCCGTGGGGATGGCGGCTGACTGACTGATGGTCCAGTGGTCTGTTAGCCCAGTGGTCCAGGAACACCTTCCTGCGCGGGTTAGAGTTAGCCGACTAACCACAGAGCACGGCTTACTCCTTCTTTGGGCCATAAGCCACAATACTGTCCTTTCTTACAGTTCACTTCCGTCCAGATGTGGTCTAGCTGCACATCGCATTAGGCACGTTTCCAACAAGTTAGTGTTCCCGCTGGTAACTGTCTGCTGTGGTTTGCACCACCGTCAAATACTTTCCAACACACCTTAGCATCACACCAGCACGTTTTTCGAGCCAAACCTTTTTGTTCAGTTGTATATATACCTCCTGAATTCACTTGAAAGCTTTACTGTTGCTCCCATGTGGGAATACATATAATATGTGTGTAGTTCAGGAAGCGGCCATCAATCGTCTCTCCGTTCCGCGTTTCATACTTTCGGTGGTGATCAGAGAGAGCCTCACTCACCTCTGTCTTCTGTGGCGGGGAAACTCACACTACACGATGTGGCACAAATTTGCACTGTCAAAGCGGCACTGGGGGCTCTTATTTTCTTTAGGACAGTACAGAACATTACTAATGGATTAGTTTAGAGTTTGTTTGTGTTAACATGAGGTAGCAACTTTGTCTAGAGGTAAAGCCAGCATTCATCGATTAGAAAATCTATATTTTTATTAGTTTTTTTTATGTTCAGTGATTGCCTCTTCTTCTTTACAAGGCTATTTTACATGTCTCTATTATTACACTACTATTAGGCTTATACTATAAAAGTAACTCAAAGTGAACACAAAGACAATTAAATTGTTGATCGCAGTTACTATAATGACAGTTAATCAGAATCTAAAATGGGATGATCGTGACAGCCCTACCTGTTGCTCTCTCTTTTTCTTTATCTTTCACTCATTCTGTGTTGTGTCCGTTAGAAGTAAGCAGCAATAAAGATTTCCAAAAAGGAGTCGTTTCTGTCATAAGTCACAACATCTCACTTTCTGCGTTTCCGTCTCTGTCCCTCTCTGCTAATTTCTCTCTTTCCTTCTCTCACTCTGTCGCTCTCTTTCTCTCTCTACCCCCCCTCTCTCTTTTTACCTCTCTCTCTACGTCTTTCTCTCTCACTCATTTCCTTTTTCTCTCTCTCCCCTCTCTCACACTCTCTCCATGCCAACATAGATGGCACTTTATGCGTATATTTTTCTTCTTCCGTTATAACAGCCATAACACCTTGTTCACACGCACAGTATGAGAGTGCTGTTCTCGCATCCTGCGGGCTGCTGCTGCTCCCTGCCTGCTCCCTTCCTACAAAAGGGAAAGCGGCCCCCGTGACTGTCAAGGACGCCGTTGTCAGACGGCCAGCTCACGCGCCGTAGCCCACGTTGTCTGGCGTCACTCTCTGCAGACAGCCCTGACACCGGCACTCTGCGGTGTACAGGGCCGTCCTATTCTCCTGTTTGATTTTCATAAGGGGTAATGACACGGGCTTATGCCCTTAAACATGGCTTTTAAAACGCCGTTTCTGCAGAATAGTTTGTCTGTTTCTTTTCACAGGACACTCTCCGTGCCGTCTATGCTTCTTAAGAATTTGGAAACCCTAACCTTGACCCTACTCCGATAGGATTTCTCTGCTTAGAGATGATGGAATAATAGAGAGATGGAGTGCAATACTCTAACTGTCTACATCCACTTCTGACATATGTGGATCAGTTACGCTAGCCTTGCAATTCCGGAGCCAAGGGCCAGCATACGGTCTATGTTTGGTCAGCACCATCTGGATGTGAGGGGTGTCTGATCCAAGGAATCAGTCCAGCTCACTTCCTTCCACCCAGGAACATAGGAATAAAATACGGCTGCGACATTATCCGTGTCTTTTGGCTTTCTGGAAATTGTTATCGAGGCTGGGACCTTTATGTCGCATCATAACATGTGAGGTCATTCTTTTTGTAGTTTAGACATGTCAGTTGGATTATAACATGACAAGACAAGATAACGAGAGTGGTACGTGGAGAGAAACAATCTGACCTTTGCACAATCACTTAAATGTCTCATCTCTGTGGTATTTGACAAGAGATAATGTGACAACAGCTCCCCCAAGATCATAATTGTGTGAAAATCGGGACGCCTTTGCCTCTCACACTTATTAACTGTTCTCAGATCTCTCAATAGCATCACTGCGGTTTAGGTGAGATACGGGGAATAAAAAATATTTGAGATTTTCGGAGGACAATTTTACAGTTTAGTTCCCCAAATAAAGATTCAGTTCCAACCGAAAAGAAAATGTTCTCAACATAATAAGTTAGTACTAGATAGCAGCGGCTATGGCATAAGCTATAACAGGAAAATGACGCACACTAATACAATGTGATGGCATTATCTCGCAGAGGATGATGAATGGACTTTGTACAGCAGTAGTGACAGCCCCACTGATATACCAGTCAGTTTGTTTACACATGCACTCAAACCCCAAAGTGCCATCTGGGCTGCACCTGAACGCGCGTGCTCCATCTATATGGTAATCTGTCCTCGTCATTTGGGGCGGTTCCACGCGCTGCTCACGAGACGATGATCTATATGTGATTGTGAAGTCGTTATTATGCACTTTTCCGGCCTTTCAGTTGAAATGTATGTGAGGATCAGCCAACCAACCTTTTGTGGTGTCTCTCCCTCTCTCTGTCTCTCTCTCTCTCCCTCTCTCACTCTCTCCCCGGTTCTCTCACTCGAACAGAAATCTGTCTGCTAACAAAGGGTAGACGCACAGCCAGTGTGCGTGCTGACACCTACTGCCGTCTCTTCTCCCTCTCTGTGGACCACTTCAACGAGGTCCTGGAGGAGTACCCCATGATGCGCCGCGCCTTCGAGACCGTCGCCATCGACCGATTGGACCGTATCGGTAAGACCTGCCCATCCTTGCTCTTCTTACCTCTGCTACTCTTGTTTGATTGGTTGGTGCTCCTGCCTGTCACTGTGCCTCGTCGCCTTGTCTACATTCGTGTTTGTTTGCCCTTTTCCTCCTTCATCACAGCACTATGTCGGCCATCTTGTGCTGCATGACCTGTATGCTTTCTTTCGTGTGTCTCTCTTCTCCTCTCTTTTACCATCTCAGTGAACTTGAGAATATAGAAACTGTATCTAACCTTTTCTAACAAACATTGATCGTTTAAGAACTAAACAAATAAGCATTTTGTTGATGGGTTATTAACTGGAAGGCAGTGCATGTCGCTGTCCGGGAGGGAGTCAGGTCGCCCCCATGTTGGTTTGGTGTTGACCCCCCCCGCTGGATCCAGGCGAGTGGACGGAAGCTAACCTCACCTGCATGTGCCTCCGCCTCGCCTCCCACTCATTTGCACACCCGGGTATGAGCAGCACCCCGCCCCACCCACCAGCCAGCCTGCCCCACACCCAGCCAGAGACCAGCCCCACAAAGAGGGGCCCTGAGCTGGGCACGGTGAAACCAGAGAGCCATAAGAGGCCCCAAAGTGTCTGGTTAAACCAGGCATGGCTTGTAAAAAGGCTGGACCCCTTATAGCTACAAACAGCCAGCCCCTCATTTCTATTCCACTTTGGTTTCCTGCTTAGGCCAATCATGTTTGTTTACTTGCATTGCCTACTAAAGGGACAAACTACAGAGGCCATGAGGAATTGTAATTACAGTAAAACGTAGGCAATTAACAAGATATATATTAAAAAATATATGACAAGTGAAAAGGGGCACATGTATGTAATGCAACCAGGGCTTTTCTTAAATATTTGTTACCTTTAAAGAAATAATTACTTCTTGTAATTAGCTCATGACTTTTGAAGTATTTTGCCAGTTTTCTATTTTTTTGTATGTATTGCAAAATAGCTTGGTCCTTAATTGTGGTGTCTTAGGTATTTAATTAACCACTTCACAAGGACATACCATAGGATATCTGAACGTTTTGGAAAGTTTGCCTGAAAATGTCACATTTCAGCTCACAAAGCATATATCCTGTAGCATCAATGCTTGTAGATTATTGCACCAGAATACCTACTGCAATGCATCCTTTTGAGAGCGAGCACTCTTTTCATATTGTCTATACATTCTCTTTGTTCAAAGATAATGATTATACTGTATGTTCCCATGTCAAATATTATCTTTTATCTTCAAAGGTAAAAATACAGCAGATAGTTTGGTAAGCTACATTTCATTATGTTTTAAATGCCTATGGAAGGGTTTACATTACAACAGAAATAGGATTTGAATTACTTGTCAATGTATATTTGAAAACATAATTGCAAAGTAGCCAGATACAGCAGATTTTACAAAGCACTTTGAATTATTATGTACATGCTCTCGAATGTAAATTTATGCATATCTATACTTTAAGTGTTTTTCATGTTTTATTCACTTCCCGCAAGCGTAGTTACATTTTAAAATAATCTTTACAAAGTATGATATGCGCCCAGGTCCGGGCACTGCAAACTTAAGTCAACTACGGACATTATTAAATGACTATAATTTAATTAAAAAGAAAAGAAGGCTTACCATAAACAATAAAACACAAAAATGCATTTATTTTATTGCAATTGTGCATTTGAAATAGATTATTTTACCATATAAGATATAACAAATTACAACAAAACATTGAGAGGAATCTAATAAAACTTATTAACTTCATGAATAAACTAAAAAGATCCAACTGATCTTGTTTAACTTTACTTTAGGAATACTAAAGTTAAACTTTACAATGGTGACAAGGGGTGTGTCCCTTTATGGTTAGGCCTAGCTTTTTTGAAAATGTGGCTTTGCACTAAATTATAAATCCAACACTGTACAAGCAAACGCAAGTTAAATTTGCATAGTGCGATAGTGTTCAACTGTTGGGTCAAAACTAGTGGTGTGTAGTCTATATACAGTACACTCCCTGTTTCTACTTTTAATTTCGTTTTGCTTTCTTTGTTGGTCTTTGTTCGCCTGACTCAGGCATGTTGAGATTGAGTTGCTTTGCTTCGCTAGTATTGATTCAACACAGCAATACTATTGTGACTGGCAAGTCAGCATCGACCAATACAACATTTGCTGGGGTTTTGGATAGGGGCAAAATCAAAGCAAATCCAGCACATCAAATTAACACTTGATGATGATAGATGTCGAGAGTTGCGCTTGTAATGTCATTGTTGAGATTGATACTATCTTCAGAAATGCCCACATTTGAACAAACTGGCTACACAGGACATGAGCTCCATTTGCCCTGTAAATTTCTTAGGTTTCAGACAAGTTCTTATTTGTGCCCTTTGACCTTAATGGTCCAATTCTGCATTTGCCCTTTTCAGTACTGAAGTATAGGTTGGCTTTACGTAGACCTGTCACATCACTTTAAAACTAGAGCTGCCCTCTCTTGAATAACACTTCTCTCTAACCAGAAGTGTTATGAACTAAATCTGTTAATTTGGACTTCGAAATTATAAAAGGGGTTTTGTCTCATACAAGGGAAAATACAATGTCATGATTCGTGCTGGATGTATCGTTTACGTATATGGACTGCATTTGGTTAAGTGCTTGTCTCGTTCCAAAAAAAAAAGAAAGAAGACAAAACAAAATACCCATGCTTTTACACCCATTACATGTTGCACAATTGATGTTATCTCATCTAAAAATTATTTGACCAGGAGTCCCTCTTGAGATGAGCACATCTCGTTTTCAAGAGTGTCCTGGCCGACGAATAGGCAGCAGGTAAACGCTTTATTCCAATTCCAATATTCGCACAGTGGGGAAAATGACCTAGAGTCACACTAAAATGGATCCGCTCTCAAACACACTCACCAGGTGCATTGTCAATCACTGTACAACAGTAGCACATTAACTTATTTCCTTCCAATCGATTACTAAGGCTGTGGTTCATTCATGTTACTACCCTACACGTGGGGCAGATGGCTTACTGACTGCATCTATTCGAACATGAAAACTTAAAGTAATTAGATGTAGCGTGACTGTATTTCATGTTAGGTGCCATATTGATTTTGTCTAGAATTTGATTGATCAGATTATGTATTTAGTTTAGTATGGACTTTCAGCATTGTTCATATCCAGCATTTTTTATCTTATCTTTGAACCCATTGTTCAAAGCATAATCACAAACAAACTTCACCTTAGATTGGTATGCATTTAGAACATTACTAATAAGATTCAACACATTGTGTTTGTTGCATACTGTTTAAGGTATCCCATTTCATTGTTAATTCATAATTTCATATACAGAGTAAACCTTATATAAATGTTCATTATTGAATTTTTGTTAATGTGATTATGTGTTTAACCAGGTTTATAATTACGAGGTTTTAGTCTTTGTTACAAAGTAAGTTGTGTGTAAGCAAACTTTACAGGCAACTTTCTGCCGTATATATTTTTAGCAGATGGGCTGACGTCACCTCAGCCACCTGGCTAGGTGCTTTTCTTCCCAGCTACCAACCTCCAAACAAGAATCATTATGTATCTCGCAGCAATAAACAAACACTTTACACACACACACACACACACACACTCACACACACTCACGCACACACACACATACACAGACACACACACACACACTCACGCACACACACACACATGTAGAATGCACTGACCAAAGGTACTTAGTTGTCCCAGTTTATGGAAGTCAGCCTATAAGATTTAGTATTGACCTCTATCTGCTAAGCGGAGAGGTAGTTGCTACGTCCTTACATGCTTGTTTTGTTTTGCTAGAGTGGGGAGGGGTTGGTGTTAAAGATTTATTTTGTTCCAGAGCCATTTTTTGTTACATTTTAATTTTTTCATTGTGCAGATTTGCAAATTTATGTTAACACCTTTTATTTATTTATTTTCATGTATGTTCTTATTGTGTAGTATGTTTGTATTTTGTTAATGTAGTTTGA
The DNA here is from genome assembly GCA_036023535.2 of Galaxias brevipinnis. Classification (NCBI taxonomy): domain Eukaryota; kingdom Metazoa; phylum Chordata; class Actinopteri; order Galaxiiformes; family Galaxiidae; genus Galaxias; species Galaxias brevipinnis. The sequence goes on from JAVQIZ010163622.1 coordinate 14,098, forward strand.
ACTCGAGTGCTATGGTCTTGTGAAACCTCAGTGGTAAGGTATTGTCATTTACAACATTTTGAGCAAGCAGTATGCTAATGATCAATTAAGGTAGATATTTGCTTGCAAGGTATAGATACCCTTCAAAATCAAGTACTTAATAACATACATTTGTAAAGGTTTGCAAGAGAAATGTCTTACAAAGTCTCTAACTGTGGAGATGTGGGTATCAACCAGGTTAAAATGCGAAAGAAGTGGAAGTTTTGACCCTATGTGTTCACCCTCCATTTTAACTAATATTGATTCTAAGACGAAATATCTAAATATTCTTTGGGGTGTTTGGTGTGAACACAGCTGCCTTACGTGCCTTGGTGTATAGATTGGAGTGTCAATTTCAATGTATTCATTTTGTGCTGGCTTAATTGAGAAAAACAAAAAACGTGTGGCATTTGTTGGAACCCCTAGCTTCGACTAATTTATATGACCACTTGAACACAGAGGATTTTCCCAACCCGAAACCACTTAGTTTTGGAACATACGGTATATTCACTGTATTGATGTTGTATTCTACCAATCTGCAGAGGTGAACCCTGTCACCTTCACTGAAGCATGTAAGTTTATAGTAGCCCTGCAGTTGGTGTCTGGTGTTAGCTTTAGCCGTTAGCCACCCAAACCTGTAGTAGGTAAAACCATGACTGCTTTTCATCAAAACTTCAATATGATTGTAGCAATGTATATGAATTAAGAAAGTAGACACAAAGTAAAAAGTCACACTGCAAAATGCATTCTGATACATTCAAAACCATATTATTTAATTACATTTTTAATACATAGTTGTATTGTGATTTAGATAACAATTTAGTTCCAATTTATTAAGTGTTTTTACTTTGCTTGAAACTCGTCTTTCATAGTGACGGTTTTTGACTGTGCAAAACGTGGGCATCCTTGAATGTTGAAAGCAATACACCACGGAAAATTAACGGTGTACCCAGGTGGAGAAGTTTTCTCCTCTCAAGGCCACTATGAAATGATTGATGCACTATAGCCCGAGCCTGCAGCACAGCAGAACCCCACTATGTAATTCGTCCCAACACAGAGCAATCTTTTTAAATTCACAAACAAAAGGTCGACAATCCCCCCCAAAAAAACAACAGAAATCTTCTATAAATAAAACCTGACATTTGTCATTCATTCAAAGCAAGAAGGTAAAGTTTGCTGAGCTCTAATGTGCTTTTTAAAACGTCCATATTAAAGAGGGCTCATTTGTCAAACATGGCGGCTCTGTAATGAACATATTTCCAGGGTCTTTCATTGCCAAGGCACCGCTGACACATTAGCTGATCAATGCTTGATCGTGCAGCGTGAACTCCAAAGCAATTCGTCAGAGCTGGGCTCCCCAACACACAGCGGTTGAAGTAACCATCTGTCGGGCCTGATTGTCACAGATCTTTGAGAGTTGTGACAAGGAGGGAGGAAGATGTTTAGGATTTGAGCAGATAATGCCCTTTGCCAACCGTAATTATGGCGCTTACTAATGATGGTGTGCGCATTAGTGGAATTAGTGAGGCAGCACTATTATTCCACTACTACCAACAGTGGCCACACGACTAAGTAAGTAACAAAGTGTAGAAGTGTAGAACTCTTTTCAGGACCAACATTTAAGTAATAGACAATAAATTGTGGCTTAATATGTCTTGGCCTATTGATTACAGCCATTAAACAAGCACAATGGTGTAGTATTATTATTAACGATACAGTTGCTTTCCTTTTCCAATAGCACTATAAAATACAGTGTATGTTTAAAATGTTTTTTTTAATAGTGTTTCCTTGTGAAATATATTTCATAGTTTAAATGTTGTGGTTGATGTAATGTGAAAAGTCTGTGATAGCATTAGATTACAGTGTTGTGGGTTAATAAAAAAACATACTAGCTCCTTTATTTTCCTTTGGTGCAAATCAACTTCCCAAAATGTACTGTACGTCTCAATATACCATTTTACACCAGTATCATTAGGTGTTATGCTATCACACATTTACTGTCAGTGTTTATCTGTTAACAGACGCCTCACTCTTCTATCCATATCCACGCCCATTCACTGTTACTCACACTCCATTACCAAAATCACCCACCCACGCTGAAATTACTTTACTGTATGGATGGAGTAGCATAGAGCTGCCATATTTGCCATTGCTGTGTTCTCACATCTGTAATTTGCTCCCACCCTTCCCCACAACAGGGAAGAAGAACTCACTCCTGCTCCAGAAGTTCCAGAAGGATCTGAACGCCGGCGTGTTCAACACGCAAGAGAACGAGATATTGAAGCAGATCATCCGCCAGGACAGGGAGATGGTGATGATGGTGGACCGCAAGCAGTCGCTCGCCGGGATGTCGGTCACCGGGATGAACTCCACGCCGATCTCTGGAAACTCCATCATTAACTCGCCGGCGCAGCCGCCCTTCGCCACCGCCCTGGCCAACAACCAGTTCCAGCAGTCATCCGCCCCTCTGACCTACAGCGCCTCGGCCACCATCAACCCCTCCGCCGCCCGCATCATGTCGGCCACGGCCGGGGTCTACCCAGCCGCCAGCATCTCCCACGGCAACCTGAATTCCTCCTCTCCTGTGCCCCAGACCCCCATCCAGCAGCAAGGGGCCATCATGTCCCCCTGCTCCTTTACGGCAGCCATTTGCAGCCCGTCTGTTCAGACCCCCCTGGCCGGACGCAGCTTCCAGTACGGCTCTCCCACTGCCTCCCAGCTCTCCCTCATCCAACAGCCTCTACCGCTCCAGCAGCCCACGCCCCTCCAGCAGCAGCTGGCCCAGCAACCAGCAGTGTCAGCCGCAGCGGCGACTGCTGTGGCAACACAACAACAACAACAACAACAACAACAACAATCATCACAGCAGCAGCAGCAGCAGGTCCCCTCCCCTCAGAGGGGAGACCTTCACAAGAGTGCTCAGGTTCTCCAGTCGGGGAGCTTGAGTCGAGATGTACGCCACTTGTCGGCTTCCCAACCCTCCCTGCCCCACGACACTTCTCTGGGACCCAGAGTACACCCGGCCTCCGGGGACTCGCTGGCCTCCATCATCCCGCCGGTGGCAGCGGCTGTCCAGGGGGGCGCCATGCAAAGTGGCCTCCGCACCACAGTGCCCCAGAGGGTCAACCTGTTCCGCCAGATGTCGTCGGGAGCGCTGCCCCCAGTGCGCTCGGCAGCAGCGGTGGCGGCGGCGGCGGCTGCGTCGTCGGGGGCTGTGGCTACAGCATCTTCAACGGTCCAACACAGGGAATCTCCAGGCTCTAGAAGAGATTCTGCTGTCTCGAGCAGCGCAGAGACAGAGCAAGACAAGATGCGGTTTGCATCGAATTTATGATCTCATTTTCCTTTTTTTCTTTTTTTTTTTACTTCTATGTGTTTTTCGATTCATTTTTAAAAATGGAGATATAACAAAAGAGATAAAGGATGGACTTCAGTATTTTTGTTTCTCTCCAGGTTTCTGCTGAAAAGATAACCTCATAGAAATCCTGTACAGACTCCCCTTGTATTATATTTTAGACA
>JAVQIZ010163640.1:0-12500 GCA_036023535.2 Galaxias brevipinnis
CCCCCCCCCCCCGCCCCCCCCCCCCCCCCCCCCCCCCCCCCCCCCTGGAATACGTGAAAATCATGAAGGGTCGAGCAATACACATGTAGTATGCTTAATTAAAACATGAGCTATAGCAGAAGCCTTGCAAAGGCGCGCTGCCTAATTGCTCGTTCATTCGATGAAGGATTAATGCGTGGACGTTTTCCAGATTGCCATGCAGGGAGAAAGATGAACAAATGGAATAACTAATAGTAATTGGGCTTACATGCCTATGTAAAGCTACATATATGTCAGTGTTGGAATTTGAAGTAATTGATCAATAATATGCATACCATTAAACTATAGACCCTATCATTTCTGAATTCCGGTATAGTGTTTTTGTTGACTGTCTCACCATAGAAAATATGGTTTCTCGAGGTAAAGTCAATTGGCACCAATGTGACCATAGTTCAGTCAAAGCACACTATCTTGAGTAGATGTAAATAACGACCACAGAGGGGAGAAAAGAGGTGAGCGGGCCATGCAACTGGCAATATTAGCCTTCAAACCGTTCCCAAGGCTTGGCAAGTAATTACTAATTGCGTTATAATTGGAAGTCCGACATTTGGGAGCACGCCCAAGTCTCATCAGAATGTCGGTTAGCGTGCAAGGATAATATTGTTCCAGGGGCCGTGTGTGGAATAGCTTATGTGTTATTAAAGCTGAAGAGAAGAGGAGATTGGTGATTTGGCCCAAGTGTTCCATTATGCTATCTATATTCTGATGAACACGACTTGATGCGCCAATGCGCAGAGGCTTCCCCTCGAGGACGTTTAGCTGATTAACGTAATTCCCTTTCAAGAGTCCATGTTACTTCTGATCATTTATGTCATTATACAGAAGTCAAGTGTAATATAGCAGTAGCAGAACCGTGTCTGTCAATAATTGTTAACACGAAAGTATTCGTGGACAGACTAGTAGGCTATAGGGTTATGTTATATTAAGAATTAAATAAATGATCTAGTAACTATGTGACCATGCTATCTATGTAAGAAAACATCTTTCAAAAACACAATGGAAATAATATATGCAACATATTGAAATTTAGTATTAGCTAATCTGCCACATTAAATATTTCACATATTTAGGATATATTATTATAGCATGGTTCAGGTTTACAAAAATATGTAATGCATTATTATTTATAAACCGTTTTAAAAAGGCAGTGGATGCTATTTCAAAGTTGGTAAAATCAGTGCAATAACGGTTGGGGATTAATTTGTGGTGTATCTTAAGAAAAGTCTGGAATTATAAATGATTGTGTTGCCTGTATTTGTTGAGTCCAACCTTTCAAGAAATATAACGGTATTTTATGGGTTGCATATACAGTTTTCAAACTAACAGTAAAATTGCTGAGATTAATAATAACTTCAAGAATACAAATGCCGAAGTAATACGTTTTAAATAACTTTATTTTCATAGCCTATTATTTACAAGTACAATTCACATAATTTTATTTTGAGAAAAAAACATGTTTAAACAATTACCATGTCATTATACAATGGAAAGAAATGCAACCCTTTTTCACGAAGGCAAGCCATAAATCCCAGTCATATTTAGAAACTAAATTATTGGTATTAATTCCAATTGTGTTTTACATTGTGTTTCTCATTTCATCATGATAATTAACAGTTCAACATAAGGATGTTTTACTTTCTCTTGTCAGGCTTACAAAGGGTCGAGGTCCAAAAAAAGAAAGAAAACATAGGTTCGATCATCCAAGTTCAATGCAGGTTCAGTTTTTGAGTCCCCTTGGCGATTCAGACATCACAGATGAAGATGACGAATTATTGTCGTGCAATTTCCGTATGTGTTTTTTTAGGTCAAAGTTTCTGCAAAAGCCTTTACCACAGGTCCCGCATGTGAAGGGCTTCTTGTCGTTGTGAGTGTGCATGTGAAACGTCAGGTTGTATACCTGATGAAAGGCCTTGTTGCAAATCGAACACTTGTACTGCTTCTCTCCGCTGTGCGTTAACTTGTGGTTTTTGTAATTTCCTGGGAAAGAGCAAACGAACGAATTAAAAAATGAACATCGCTAGGAAAATGAACAACATAGCTTACATGAAAGGAAGCACAAACTAGGCCATTTTTCTCTACAAGGTCAATAGTTCGTCATGAAGTTAGTCTCCACAATAGAACTCCCATTCCCCAGCCTGCATTAATCAGAGATTTGCATTTTGAAGTCAAGAAGTTGTCAAACTTAGTCAAAATCAAGCGCAAAAACAACGAAAACTGTTGGATTATGTACTCAACAGAGGTCTACCTACTGACCCATGGTGAATTTAAGAGTCTTGTAGGGAGACTTAGTTAGTGTAAAGTGACATGTCTTATTTAAAGTGAACGCCTCAGGCTCATCAGAGGATCACTTTGAACATCAAGTCCATTTTATGCTGCATGAACTGCACAGCATAGGCCACCAACAACTGGAACAACTGCATTGCCTGTTGCTGTCAACAATTGTGTCTCTAAAATGTGGGGTATATTTACATTTTCTCCATGAAGTTAAATTATATTATTGCCTTTTTATTATTCTATATTATTTACATACATTAAAATGTATTTAATGCATATGAGCACTATTATTATTTTATTAGTAGCTCAATTCCGTATGTAATAAAAAAGGTTATTTAAATTTAACATTTTCATTATGCACCTTTCTGATGAAATCCCTTTCCACAGAATTCGCAGATGAATGGTTTGTAACCTGCGTGGATCCGTATGTGAGTGTTCAGTGTTGAGCTTCTGTTAAACGCCTTCCCACATTGGTTACATTTATGTGGCTTTTCCTGGTGAAAATTAAAACAAACTAAAATCATGAAATTGGAAACAATAATAGGCCATTTAATCAATTTGGTTAAAAAAATTTACTTTGTTTTTCAGTAGCATGATGGCTTCTTACCTGTGTGTGAATAATTTTGTGTCTGCAAAGCGTGCTGGCTTGACGGAATCCTTTACCGCACACTTTACACACGAAGGGCCTTGCGCCTGTGTGTACTGGCATGTGTCGAGTCAAATTATAATGAGCGTTGAACACCTGTCGTTAAAAATAAACAAAATATCTTAGCATTTTGGAAACTAACAATTGTATTCGTTATTTGGTAATTATTTGTCTCGGAAAAACATAAAGCTTCATGCATAAAATGGCCGTACACACACAAAAAAAATTCAACCATGTTTATTTTTCGCCTTTACCGGTACAGTCGGTTATTACTTTATAGACTTATGAACTACGAATAATTTACACACATTTGAAACAGTTATTTAGAAATGTCAGAATAAATTAGTACACAAAACTTCGTAATTTTACCAGTGCATTATTTCTGTATAAATATTTTATAATGTTCTTACCTTTCCACACACTTCGCATGTAAAATTCTTAGGTTTTCCATCCGTGGCACTGTTGTTGAGCTTGCTATTTGATTTTAAACCGTTTTTGTCAGAGCTTAAACTGTGATTTTCCTTCACAATCTGGTCCAGCTGACCGGGAAGGTGCTCCTTGTGAGGGTACTGAGGCGTTGGGAACTTCTCAGACGAAGCGCTGCTAAGTTTAGCATTTTCCAGTAGTAGCAATTTTTGGTGCGCCGAGAGAGAAGCCTGGGCTTGGGAGTTGGCTAACGCCGATGAGAACAAGTGTCCAGTAAGCAACTCGGACTGGTGATAAGCAGAGTCCAGGTAGTTCAAATAATAGAGAGACCCGTTGGTCGGCATCGCCATGGCTTGGTGGATGACTTGGGGTTTTATCACCCTAGTCCCCGGTATCAAAGTATGCTTCGAACCCGAGTCCAATTTACCACACATGCCACAATTTGATTTGCACATCGCGGCAGACGAACAAAACGTTCCCCTGAAATTAGCTTTCCAAAATTCAGAATAGTTCATTAGTGCCTTGGCTTGCAAGTCATAGCTAAAAGGCTGAAGCGGAATCATGCATGGTATAGGTGAGCAGAGGCTAAGCATCTTCTTGCCCTCGGAAACCTCCGCTCCTCTTCGGTCATCAAAGTTCCCTTTCGGTTCCGAGGTCTTAGACATGATCCGGTCAATGGAAAAGGCCAGCGCCTTCGGCGCGGCGGACGCTCCATTTCTGCTTCCATCTAGACGTGGGCAAGACACCACCTTTTCCAAAGGGAGAGAACTTGCCATTTTGTTAACCGAACTTGGTGTGAGCAGCAGCCGATCAGCCGCTCCGTCCTCTCCTGAGTTTCCAGAAAAGACAGGACACACATCAGTTTAATATGCACCTTGGTATTACAATGTCACCCACTTGCATTCAAATGAGCAAAGGAACAATAGCATCCAGGGGTACCAGATTAATGCTCATTAACTAGTACACACAAAATTAACAGGACATTACAGAGCTCGTTAGGGAGAAGAAAAAGACAAAAAGCAAGCAGTTCATTCCTATTCAGCGTGTCATAGCAAACTTAGCGCCAGAGTCAATGTTGGAGTTTACCTTTTTGTAAATGCAAGAAGCAGATGTCTTCAGAGTTAGCAGCGTGGCTGTTCTGTCACATTTTGAAAAAGAACGTCCTCATCAGCGCGAGATTACTGTCTTTTGCATTTAGCTGACATCACATGGGCCAGTTCGTATCAGAGTGACAGGAAAACGCTACCAACATCTCAGTCCTATATCTCTCTCCGCCCACTTTTATACGGCCACGGGGTGGTATGGATGACAGTTATTAGAGATGAGTATTTATATGTCCATATTCGCCACCTCTCTATCTAAACTATTCTATCTGATCGAGAAAGTTAAAATTAAAATTATTTGAAGTTGGTTAGATATCATTATTGGCCGGGCATTGGAATCATATTAGTTAATATATTAACTGTGAAATGTTTTGCTTTAATTATGGAACGAATATATTGTTGCAATTCAAAGTTTAAATAGTACTATTTTTTATATATTTTTAAGTAGATTCAGCCATGAACTTATTGTTTGTTATTACTGTTAAATATATAAATTACTTTATGTTTCGTTTATGCCTATAGGCTACCTTGTTAACTCTATAATACATACCGTACTTTTGTCTGCGAATTTAGAAGCATTTCTAATTTACAACTGAACAGGTTAAAAATTAATCCCATGGTTGTTTAACTTGGTTCACAATAAGGATTTGAGATTCTCCAGTTTAACAAGCCTCAATTCTCATTGCCAGTTCCTAATCCTTGGAGATGGAATAGCTTTTCCATGCTGGTTTATACTTACTATTTGTATAATCGTGAAGGTCCAATTTCCACCTGTTTAGGGAGCAGATTGCAAGAGCAGAACCTCCATCGGATCCTATTAAACGTTTTTCCTTCACCCATTCAGAAGAACCAATTTTCCAGAGCGATTCAGAGCTCAGCTCCGCCAAAACAAGCTCTTTCACTTTTAGCCACTAAAGCACTGCGTGGAACCAGGTTTTGTGTTTTTCTGAAATAGAGGAACGGATTAAAGGGGGGAAGAAAAGACTTAGCCTGGTCAGAGGTATACCGACAAATGAAAAGAGTTCTTTTTAAACCAGCATAGAAAAAGTTTGCTGGAATCCAGAGATTTGTGTGGTTGCTACAATGACCAGTGACCCTCTCGTCTATTTTTCTACAAGGACCGGCTTCAATTCATTTGTTTGCAAACGAGTTTACCAAAGACTGACAACAAATTCCATAAAAAAGGTTTCAATGAAACGTTAAAAGTTCAACCACTTACAAAGCTTGTCTTTAAATCTGTATTTTTATGAGGGTTTAAAATTATATGATTGTACAGTTGTTTTAATCCACCGAAACCCGAATATTTTATTGGTCAACCTTGGGAATGCATTCATTTGAGAAGGCAAGTTAATTTACATGTTCTCCAGATAATAACAGTGAATGAAATATTGGTATTGAAAGGAGGAATTGTATTTAAAAAATGTGCAGTGATTGAAAAGGCTGTCCCTTGGACTTGATTTGGCAGCGACAAAACAATAATCCTGTATCCAAAGTGACTTGTCCTTTCTCCTCTTTTTTTAGAAATTGACATTTTGGCAGTATAAAGGAATTCGGAGGTTTGGGTTTCATTAGACAGGTAGACTGTCAAAATAATGAATCGAAATTCTTTGTGGCTTACTTTGCCAATAAAACCTGCAGGCCACTTAGGCCCCATATATAGGCCTACCAACAAAGAAATAGCTAAGGCGTAAGTCCAGCTGTTTAGACCTAATAAAAACCTGAATATATAATGCCATTTTAAATCCCATTACACACCTGCAATTCGGCTCGGAAGGATTTAAACGAGTCCCTCTAATGCCACTCATATGTAAATGACCTAACTCTAATTTGAGTTTATTCAGGCACAATTACCGGCTCTCTCACACAATAAACATTGATCCTGTTGCTGTAACCTCGTCCCACTATACGTGGCATCAACACGTCCAGCAATTAGCTCAGACATGGACTTAAGGCTCGTCTCTTGTTAGCAAATCAGGCAGCCAGCACATATCCCAGGTCATGTGGAGATTGAGATGCATAAACCTTTTTGGTGGATCATTATTAACCTATATGCTATAGGCTTGATAGCATCAAGCGTGCTGTGATATCTGTGGAAGTTGATACTTTTCTAAACTGATACTGGATTATGATTGGTGAATATTAGCCGCAAAAAAAAATAATGAAACGAATGGCGTCATATGCACAGTAATTTAATTATATTTTGGCTCCCTTTAGTAAATTGTTGCCTTCACAGGGGTTTTGACACATGTTTAATTATCATTTGTACACTAATCAAATCCAGTCTTATATTGTCTCCACAAACACACATACACATACACATACATGGAACCTATGACACAAGTGTAAGCATAAGAAAAAATAGATTTTTTTTCTCATCTGAACTTTTTTAATCAGCGGAACTAAAGAGAAAAAGAAATGTGCGAAGCCGAAAAGAGAGAGAAAATTTTTAAACAGAGTTAGAACCTTCCAAGATGGGATTAAAATTTTTCTTTAACATCTCACCACCTTATGGTGTAGTCAAGATCACTGACACCTTCTCACATAGTAGCATCTCTAACTGCTGTCAAACCCAATGAAGTGGGACACAAAGTGACCACAGCAAACCCATGACCTTCTATGCCAAGTGGAACGACCTATTGAACTGCAGTGATGTGTTGTTTCAGAACCAGCGATAGCCATATTTCCCCCGCTGGCTCAAACTGGGCTGAGCAATGCTCACTCTGTTTATTTCTCAGTAACTGTTCTTGGTCACCTCACACACAATTATTATGGAACATCAAACATTTCGCTTAAATAAGGTTAGTCAATGTAGAAGAGGGTTGAATAAAACAACACTGCTATCAACACCGTAGTATGACCCGTTTACTGGGTCATTCTATGTGCTAACCCAACCTAAATGTAGTGGAGTGTAAGGTAAGGTAATAAGGTATGGGCCAATTTAATATTAGACTTGCACAGCGTGCATCTCAGCACACTTTGATCTCTGCGTCGCACCATCACACTGCCTGGCAACAGGACGTGCCAGAGCACGCGGTCCCACTCTCCTGTGCTCCATCCCGCTTTGACGTGCTCTTGTGCTCAATGTCTCACAATTCCGTTGTTGTAAGTTTAAGTGGAAAGTGCTTGGAGGAAGATCTTGCGGAAAAGTTCTGCAGGAAATGCCAACCAAGAGGAAAACATTGTCTGTCTTGGTGAACACGGCGTGTTTGAGCCAGCAACTGCAACACCGGCGGTTTTAATATATTCCTGAGTGAGTCCTTTTGTCAGCCAGAGTTTACGTCCGCGAGCTCCCCTGAGCTTTCACAACCTGTCAGATCTTCTGGTCCTCACCTGGTCCTCAACACGGCCCACCCTTCTGCCATGTGGCCTGTCGCCTCACATCTACTACACACACACGCGCTTGCACACACACATACACACACACACACACACACACACACACACACACACACACCTGTGTGTGTTCGAGAGAGAGTGAGAGAGAGAGAGAGAGAGAGAGGGGAAAGTGTGTGTGTGTGTCGTAAGGGGGTTGGGGTGGAAGGTGAGGTCACAGGGGGGGACTCTATAGAGCTCACACTCAAGAGCAATCTGTCCCTCAATTCAATTCAACCTAACACTCAATTTCCTCGGCAGCCTTTTAGCACACATCCCCCCCCCCCACCCCCCACACCATCCACCTTCCTTGGCCCCTCACTCTCTTTGAAACATTCATCTTCTGGGCCACTTTTACTCTGGGCCTTTTTAAGTTCCACCTAACCCCCCCACCCCCCCACCCCACCCCCAGCCCTTTCCTCTTCTTGTCTATTTTTTTGACCCCTTACACCCAAGTGCAAGTAGGTTTTCCATACAGTTAGTTCTGAGCGCTCCGTGCCTTTTGAAAGCGCATTGGGCAGGCTTGCCTCCTTTGATGATCCCCAAAGCGGGGCTAACAGTGAATGGCAGCAGAGGAACAAAGGCAGGGGAGAGCCTGAGAAAGAACAGAACATCTGGGGCCACCTAAGAAGCCCACCAGGTTAACGCAGAGAGCACCTCACCAAACCTGCGCCGTACGGCCATGGAACCCAAGACGCTATCAAAACATGTTCTGCTGTACATATCTGAAAGCAATGTTCTTTCTGTGACTATACATTGTGACCGGTTTCTTCCTGGTCCTCATCCATGTGCAGAGAGACCTCTGTGACATGTTTTATCTTCAAGACTACATATAGCCTAGAGACCATGCCTATGTGTGCCACACATGGTCTTTCAAGTTTTCAAAGATGCACGCACATCTACCTGGAGATGAATGTGTCTCCCCTTAGGTCTCTCTGCTGTGCATGTGAGTCAGGGGGGATCTTGCATGGCAGAGACTCAGGTCTGCCTCTAGTCTGGACCAGGTCTGCAAACTGTCCCCGGGCCCACAATGCTTAGCGTGCAAGAGCACATCGTGTGCATCGACGCATACAAGGTTTTGTGGATTTGCATTTTGCACCACAGGTCAGATAGGTTGACTGACAGGTGTATTGAAATAAGGTTATTTCTTCAGGTTTTGAAGGTATTGCATTGGACTGCGGAATACTGAGTTCTGCAAAGGACCATGGGCCGCCATCATGCGTTTTGAACCAAAAAATGGAAATGGATGTGTGGCTGTCTCTGCATGTTTGGATCCAGGGGTTAGTGAAGGTTGAAAAATAGAACAGATTATTAAACAGCTTAAAATGGAGACTTGTTATTTATGCATTTATTTTACATTTCACTTGCTCAATCATAGGGATGCCCCCCATCCTTATCTCATATTAATTTATTGTCATTCCAGTTGTCCCATGTTTGGACAAATTCCTATTATAGAACTTTCAAGCACATTATGTGATAAAAATGTCTAGAAAGCACTGCATACACACACAGTCTAATTCGTCCACACAGGGGAATTAAACGTGGTGACCCCTGGCTGCGTATCAGTCTTCCTGTTTAGGACTGTGATACTGTTGATCCCCATATGGGCTCTGTGCACTGGATGAAAAGGAGACAGGACTAACTGTCCCCGCCCGGCAGATTTTAATTTATGGGTTATAATAAAAACCATCCCGATGCCTTGACTGAACATTGTGTGAGATTGCTTTAAACTATAAGCTACTCCTTTCATGGAAAAGATCTAAAATTAATCAGTGGACTTGTTGTCCCTTCTTAGGTCTGAGATAAGAGGGTTGTGGTGGGGCAGGGAAGCGTAAGAGGCTTTGGGAGCTGCCTTTATTAAACGGATCTGACATCTACCTGCTCTCAAATGACAGGCAATTCCAGCACTTTTGACACGCAAAAGCAACCAAACAGAAAAAATTGCCACCTCGCCCAGCCAAAACGTCAAGCTGTCGGCCATCACAGTGCTGTTTACCCACTTTGGCATTGCTGATGCTGTACGCGGTCAAATGAATTGTTTTCTCAAAATACAGACAACAGACCAATTCATTTGACTGCGCAAATGTTTATGTGTATAAACTAACTCATTTTTTATTTTTTTTTGCTTACCTCCAACCCTTTCGTTTTCCTGTTGTCATTATCCCCCCATATACTGCTGGAAGTATCTTGCTGTGTCCTGATGTGTTGGAAATACCTCCTTCTCCCCACATCCTTGTTACCCCGCGGCTCCAAACCGCATTTAGACACGCAAACGCACAGACTGTGAGACACGTCTCATTGTAATGGTCAATTGGATAATCATTTCTTTGGACTCCGTTATCATTCCCATTTCCTAACCTGATTGAGCCGCAGAAACCGAAGCGGCGCCGGGCGTGCTGGTGTAGATCTCCGGGCCCATTAATCCACCTCACAGTCCTCCTGGCGGAAAATTGTCACATTGTGCTTGGATTTATGAGGAAATTAAATTTAGCCTATGCTACCTACAGGTCACTCGCTTGCTTTTTGTATTGGATGGTAAAGACAAGTTTAATACTGGCTGTTGACTATGTGATACTATGGACAAAGGCCAAAGAACTCTCTCTTTCATTGGGTCAGAAGACACATATCTATGGAGTTTGTAGAAGCAGGGGTCCTTACTTCTTCTTTGCTCTGGAGTTTTTCCTAACAGCCCCGCACTCTGGAAAACTACTATGGTGGTGTTTAAACGGACTAACTCAGGAAACCCACAGGCTCTTCATTTACCAGATTCTCCCCAGACACTTATATGGCAACACACTGAGAGTATCAACATTCAATTTATGAATGAGACACACAGAACTGAGCTGAAGTGAAAATTGTCTATTTAGTAAAATGCTCCAAGGAAAACCAAATAGCAAATCTTTAAAGCAAGATTTGTTAGATTTACAGATTTTGAAACAGCCTCATGTGATATGATTGGGTTTGAGTCCATGTGCCAACAAACAAACAGTGTTCATTTCAATCTTCAATAACACAACAATCTATCTGCGACCAACGTATTACATTTAAATTTACTTTATTTTTTACAATAAAAAGCCCTCCATTTGGCTTTCTTTTTTTTTTTACCCATAGAGCATGGCGTGTGTTGAGCTACATTCAGGAAACAAAAGAAACAAACAATTGAGTTTGTTTTCCTGTTGACTGAGCTCATTCTCACCACTGACCCCAAATCTTGTTTTTCTAGAATGTTCTAAGAAGGATTTATTCGTCTCCCTGCTTCTATGAAATAATAATAAAAAATTGTCCCATCTTCTTTTAATTTGTGACTTTATTATATTTAATCCCTGTGACTTTAGTGATATCTGCCGTCTTGACCTCTTGATTAGTTTTTTTGAAAATCTTTGAAGAACAATTATAATCTTGCGATCTGGTTAGGGGCCTTGGCATATCATCTCGGGTTATTCTTTCAATCTCCTTCTGGAGTGTAATATAAACGAAGGATGAGTGATGATGCCTTAATCCATAGCACTAATCTCTGACTGTTTCTTCAGAAAATGGTTGGAGTTAGAGAGAGGCAGTGGGGGTTGTTATGGATTAAAAGAGATGTATTTTTCAGTTGGTTTGATTGGACGGCTATTCGGTTAAGGAAATAGTGGTCAAGTCAGATATTGATTGAGTAACATTCAAAGATAAAACCATTTTGCGTGGCCAAATATTTTAAATTTTTTTAAGTAAGTGTTACATTTTAGCTGAAAAGGAAAAGAGGAAAAACAAGAAGCAGCTTTGTATGTTTGTGCGGCTACTTTTATTTGAATGTTCTTGGCCACAGCTACCCCCTTGCTGAAGTGAGTTCCCATAAGGCAGAAGCTAGCTAAATCCACCAGTAAGTTAACACAGAGAACAAAATGGTTTGGAAGAGGAGAGAAAGAGAGAGTGAGAAACAGACATAGACAGAGGGAAAGAACAAGAGAGAAAAAGAGAGAGAGAGAGAAAAGAGAGAATACCTGGGACATGCAATAATTGCACACAGGGCAATGCACAGCTCTAAAGTAGTCTATATACAAAACAACAGTGGCAGAGAACAAAAGAATGGCGGTGGCAGACAGCATTTCCCACAATCCATTACAAAAATGTGGAAATTCATCATACATCTTGGAATGACTGAAGTAGAGGGCACGTACAAGAAAGTCTCTTTCACTTTGTGAATGAATATATTGTGCTATTTAACTAAAACGGGACAAATGTCCACTTTCTAAATGCTTTAAAAACATAAACATAAAAAAAAACGTACAAAAACATATCCAAACAATAACAAGATATAATGGATGTACATACGGGAAAATATATTGCATTTCTAAAATAACAACTCATTATTGAAAAAACTAGCCTAAAACATATAGCTAGTGAGGGAAAATGTCAAAAGGAGTATTGAATCAAGTGAAAATAAAGCAACAGCTACAGTGAAATTCCGTGAAGAGAGACCATATAGGCAATTGTGTATTTCGACATCAATACAATTGTGTTGTCAGTGATTTGTTTCCCTTCAGGCAGTGCACTTGGCCTTAGACAAAACAGAACATTTTGAGGTCCTTGTTCTTTACCAAACAGTGTACCACAACCTCGTTCACCGTCCAAGAACGAAGCGCTCAGACAGCTTTGAA
>JAVQIZ010163640.1:17500-18507 GCA_036023535.2 Galaxias brevipinnis
GCTTGTGGCAGGACTGGTGTGTGTAGTTGGAGTCCTGCTGGGCCCCAGCTGTGTCTGCAATTAGCGGGAGGCATGGAATGATGATTGTTGCCGCGGCGATGCTAATGCAAAGTGACAGGCTTCCTTCTAAAGGAGAGGGGAGGCCGCTGTGTTTGCTCGGCCGCAACGCACCACTACTTTCCCTTTCTTGGGCACGCACACGCGCACACACACACACACACACACACACACACACACACACGTGCAGACAGACACACGCAGACACACTCGCATACAAACCCTCGCAGACAGTATGTGCTTGCACCCCCCCACCGTGCAATTGTTTACAAAACCCCAATCGAATCATCCTATTAAGACGTACAGCTCACATGCGTGCATTCTCTCTCACTCATTCACACACACAAACACACACACCCTTTTTTCCCTACTACCCCCACCCCACCCCACCCCCTACCTCACAACAAAAAAAAACAAAGTCTTTAAGAAAGAAATCCATTAAAAAGAGTGGCGCAGCCGATCGAAGGCCAACCTTTCTCCTGCTCTCTCAGCCAGGGGTGTCTGCCGTGGCTTTGTTTGCGCTTTAAAAAGAGCTGTCCACACCAGCCCCCACCTGCCCCCACCCTCAACACCCACCAAGCCTCCTGGAGCTGGCCCTCTACTCAGGCAGCCAGGGCAGCTAAATTAGGCCCCCCAGCGGGCGGCTGAGGGGAGGACCCGGGGGTTGAGAAGTCTTTAAATCTGACTACAAGACATTATGCACTTACGACAAAGGGGCCGGCTAATCCTACCTGCTTGCCTTTCAGCGCGGCCGCTGGCCTATTCTTGTCTGGTCCGCGGCTCATGAGTGGAGGCCCATTGATGACGGAACTCAATTACCATAGTAACTCACACTGGTGACCCCCGGTGGGCGCGCGGGGGGGGGGGGGGGGGGGGGGGGGGGGGGGGGGGGGGGGGGGGGGGGGGGGGGGGGGGGGGGGGGGGGGGGGGGGGGGGGGGGGGGGGGGGGG